>WOXC01002574.1:0-187837 GCA_011680675.1 Gymnobelideus leadbeateri
AATATTGTCACCTTGTGGGTGACTATCTTCTTATCTCAGAAATCAAAACACACACACACACACACACACACACACACACACACACACACACACACACACACACACCAAGCTTCCAACTGTATCCTTAAGCAATTTTTTTGATGTCCCTATCAATTCTTTGCCAATGAAGGAAGTTGAAGGCTAAAAATAAGAAATAATTTTCTTGGGTTATCTACAAAGTGAATATGCTGCCTCGTGAAGTAATAAGCTCTCCATGAACAAATACTTACTGAGTAATTGCTATGTACCCATATAGTAGAGCTATAAATTTTAAAAGGATGCAAATAAAACAGAGTTGCAGATAAAAAGTTATTGCCCTCAGGGATCTTACATTCTACTAAAGAAAAATATCACTATAAAAATATAAAGAAATATACAGGGGCAACTAGGTGGCACAGTGAACAGAGCACTGGCCCTGGAATCAGGAGGACCTGAGTTCAAATCTGGCCTCAGCCACTTGACACATTTACTAGCCGTGTGACTTTGGGCAAGTCACTTAATCCCAATTGCCCTCCAAAAAGGAAAAAAAAGAAAGAAATATACAAAAAAAGACACAAGATAAAGGGAGAAGGCACTAGCAGCCTGCATAGTAGGGTGTTGTTGAAGAAGACTGTGACATTTGTTCTTGAAGAGGACTGTGACATCAGGAAGGTCATGCCATGACATGCAAGTAAATTGGATTTAAGTGAGGGAGGGCTAAAGGTCTCCTGAAGACAGTGGCAGTTGAGTTGTCTTTAAGGAAGCCAACAAGAGGACTTGGAACACTGTATAGGAGAGACAAAAAATTGACAATAATGGCTGAATCATAGACTGTGGATAGGAAAACTGTAGTAGCAAAGGATGAATTATCACCTGTAAGGAAGTTATAACAGGGATTCCTGCATGGGGCAGTATATGGGACTAGATAATTTGCTGAGGTCTCTCCCAACTCTTAAAATTCCATTCTTCTCCTCCCTACCTCCTTAGAGTGGTAGTAAGCATCAGAAAACTATTTAAAGACAGGGAGATCAAGGGACTCTTCCTCAAGGAGAAATTATTTGAGCTGGTCTTGAGGTAACTTCTAAGGTCATCTGAATGACCAACTCCTTAATCTTACAGAGGAAAAAATTGAGACCCAGAGAAATGAAGTAATGTGCCCCAAATCACACAGGTAATAAGTACTAGAAATGGGATTAGAAGAAGCCAGCCCCACACCCCATTCCAAATCCAAATCCATTTCCATTGTACCAAAGCATTTTGTAATTTATAAATGAGATTAAAATGTAGATTATTTTATTAATATATTTGTTCATAGTTTGGGGATTCTGTGAACCTCAACTATATGAACCTAGATTTTTAGAACCTAGGTTCCAAGAGCCTAAATTTTTCAGAACCTAGGTTCTAGGAACCTAGATTCATAGAAACTAGATTCTAAGAATCAGTCAAGAAGTAGAAGGACACTAGGGAGACACTGTTCAAACATTTATTAAGCACCTAGTTAATAGATGTTTAATAAGCCTTGGTTTTGGATAGAGCACTGGGCCTGAAAGCTGGAAGAGTTCAAATCCTGAATCAGACACTTACTAGTTGTGAGACCCCTAGGCAATCATTTAACCTCTGCCTCCCTCAGTTTCCTCTTCTATAAAATGGGGATGATGATAACAGGGTTGTTGTGGGTATCAAATGAGATAATATTTGTAAAATGCTTTAGCACAGTTCCTGGTGCATAATAAATGCTATCTAAATGTTAGCCATCATCATTATTATGACATACTAAGTCACTTAGCCCCTTTTGACTCAGTTTCCTCTTCTGTAAGATGTTAGAGAAGGAAATTCCAAACCACTCTGGTTTCTTTCCCAAGAAAACCCCAGATGGGGTCACAAGGAGTTGGACATGACTGAAACAACTGACCAATAACAGCAAAACTAAGTCCAAGATCCTGGAGATAAAACAATGAAAAATAAAATAGTCACTAGACATATTGGGAAGGAAAGGGTCAGTAGAATACAAGATAGGGCTTGGAGAAGAATTACTGTGTTTAGGGACAGTGTTGTAGGAAAACTTGAGGAAGAAAGCATCATTTTTATGTGATGAAATCAGGGAAAATTCAAACACAGGACATTGAACAGGAAGTCGGGTTAGCCGAGTTCCAATCTCAGCTTTGCTGATAACATGATTTGTGACCTTGGGCAAGTCATTTCTCTGTGGCTTTAACTTCCTCACCTGTAAGATGAATGGCTAATATTCTGTGATTTCTGACATTTCAACTTTTAAGATCTCTTTCCATTTACATCCTACAGTTCTAAACTGGGAAATTCACATAAATATTTCTCAGCAACTGAACTGACAAATTTCATCCTTTTGGGGGTTTTTGTTTTCTTGCTTTTAGTTTAAAAATAACTTCTGGACAAGAAAGTCAAACCTTGGCTTTCTCTAGATTCTTCTCTCTATGCCCACAGTCACCGGGAGGGAAGCCAGTCCGAAAATTCTTCAAGAGCCTCCCCTTCACGGAACAACAGCTGTTACATCACAAAACATGTCTGGGTGAGCACCTGACAGTAGCAGAGCAGAAAGCCATTGAAAGTCACAATAACTAGAGGAATATAAGGCCTTGACAGTCATGTCACAAGGAGGCCTTTAGAAATAGCTAATAATAATTTTTGTTGTTCAGTCGTTTCAGTCATGTCTGACTCCTCATGACCCCATTTGGGGTTTTCTTGGCAAAGCTACTGGAGTGGTTTGCTATTTCATTCTCCAGATCATTTTACAGATGAGGAAACTAAAGCAAACAAGGTTAAGTGACTTGCCCAGGGTCATTCACCTAGTAAGTGTCTGAGGCTGTATTTGAACTCAGGTCTTCAGGACTCCAGTCCTGGCGTTCTATAGTATATACATAAATGCATGCATATGCCCATACAGATATGTGTGGGCTATAAATAAAAATGGATGCAAATAAAATAGGGATAAAAATTAAAAGTATATACATTATTTATACACACATACATTTATGTCTATATACTCATATGTGTATATATGTATTGCTTGTATGTGTGTGTGTGTGTATAGAACACCTACTCTGTGCCAAGGACTCTGCTGAATGCTTTACAAATATCTCATTTGATCCTCCCAACAACTCTAGGAGGGAGGGACTATTATTATTCCCACTTTACAGTCAAGGAAGCTGAGGCAGAGAGGTTAAATGACTTGTCCAAGATCACACAACTATTAAGTTTCTGAGGTTTAATTTGAACTCAGCTCCTCCTGACTCCAGGCCCAGCACTTTATCCACTGCACTACCTAGCTGGGATAACAGTCTTGTTCCATGGGCCCCTGGTACCATAGCAGAGTCAGCTCTGGATGTAGCAGAGAACACCAAAGAGGGACTAGCTAGCAGGCCTTTCTCTGAGAAGTAAGAATCAGGTAAAGAGCAAACCAGATTTTCCAGGAAGTCAGGAGAAGCATGGGTCTGATTCTTGACTTTGATATTTGTTTGACTGCATGACCTTGATGAAGTCATTTTAAATCTCTGATCCTCTCTGGCAAAAGAGCATGAATATTCATTATTTTCAGGTACCCCTCTTCAAAGATCTTTGTGAGGAAAATGCTACATAAATATTAATTACTACCATCAGTGACCTCTCTTTCCTCAATTTGCTCAACCTGTGACTTGGTTCAAAACAAATGATTGCCTCCTTAAAGGAAGGGAGAAGAGGGATAACTCAAGCTCTCAACTATTTTCAGAGATTGTCCAGAGAGGCTAATGTCTCCCAAATATTTCTGTCCGGCCCATGCCCACAATAGCCACCATTTCCAAAAAAAGCATTCACAAAAGACAAGATACAGATACAAACTTAAGTAAGAAGCAAAATCAGGATCTTTTTTGGAAATTTTGTGCACTCTCCCTTAGGGATCTGGTCAAGGAAGTTGTGGTGCCTTATATCAGTGGGGTTTTGTGTTTGTCTGTGACATTGCTCCTACCAGGTTCTATAGCCCTGGTCAAGCAAGTAAACCATGTCCTGAGGTCCAAACTTGGACCACTGCCTATTTTTATACGGCCAAACAAAAAAGATAAGAATGTTCTTTTTACATTTTTATTTAACTTTTTAAATTACATGCAAATAAAAATTTAACATTTTGTTTTTTAATTTTGAGTTCTAAATTCTCTCCATGCCTCCTTTCCCTCCCCCACTCTGGAGAAAGCAAGCAATTTCTTACATATTATACATGTGAAGTCATGCAGAACATATTTCCACTTTAGCCATGCTGAAAACACTAACAAAAAAATAATTAAGAAAGTAAAAAGAGTAAGTTATGATCTTTATTCAGACTCCATCAGTTCTTTCTCTGGGGGTAGGTAGCATTTTTCATTGTGGGTCCTTTGGAATCGTCTTAGGTCATCATATTTCTGAGAACAGCCAAGTCATTTGCAGTTGATCTTTATGTAATATTGCTGTTACAGTATACAATGTTTTCCTGGTTCTATTGATTTCACTTTGCACAAGTTCATATAAGTCTTCCCAAGTATCTCTGAAAGAATCCTACTCATCATTTCTTATAGCACAATAGTATTTCATCATAATCATGTCACAACTTATTCAGCCAATCCCCAATTGATGGGCACACCCTCACTTTCCAATTCTCTGCCACCACAAAAGAGCTGCTATGAATGTTTTTGTAGATATAAGTCCTTATCTCATTGGTGTATAGACCGAGTAGTAGTATTGCTGAATCAAAAGGCATGTATAGTTTTATAGCCTTTTGGGCATAGTTCCAAATTGTTCCCCAGAATGTTTGGATCAGTCCACAACTCCACCAACAATGCATTAATGTCCATTTTTCCATATGCCTTCCAACATGTCATTTTCATAAGTCAATCTCATAGATGTGAGATGGCACCTCAGAGATGTTTTAATTTGAATTTCTCTAATCAATAGTGATTCAGAACATCTTTTCATATAACTATAAATAACTTTTATTTATTTATCAATTTGGAAATGATTTACATTCTTATATGTTTGACTCACTTCTCTATATATTTAAGTTTTCAGTTTTTTGTATATTTTTCAGAGAAACTTGAAAAAAAAAGTTCTAGTTGCCTACATTTTCCTAATCTTGGCTACATTGGTTTTGTTTGTGCAAAAACATTTTAATTTTATGTAATCAAAATTATCCATTTTATGTCCAATAATGCTCACTATTTTTTGTTTGGACTTGAATTTTTCCCTTATCCATAAATCTAACAACTAAAATGTGCCATGCTCTCCTAATTTGCTTATTTCACCTTTTATGTCTCTAGATCATGAACCCATTTTGACCCTGTCTCTGTATATGATATGAGATATTGGTCTATACTTCATTTCTGCCAAAGTGCTTTACAGTTTTCCCAGCAATTTTTGTCAAGTAGTGATTTCTTGTCTGAAATTTTTGGATCTTTGGGTTTGTTAAACACTAGATTACTATAGTCATTTACTACCCTATTTTGTGTAACCAATCTATTCCACTAATATATCACTATTTCTCAGTCAATATCAAATTATTTTGATGATTACCACTTTGTAATTCCATTTTAGATCTGGCATTGCTAAGTCACCTTCCTTCACATTTTTTTATTGATTACCTTCATATTCTTGACTTTTTTGTTTTTCCAGATTAATTCTGTTATTATTTTTCCTAGCTCTATAAAATATTTTTTTTGTAATTTGATTGGTATGGCACTAAATAAGTAAATTTATTTAGGTAGAATTGTCATTTTTATTATATTGGCTCAGCCTGCCCATGAACAATTAATATTTCTCCAGTTTTTAGATCTGACTTTATTTTTGTGAAAAGAGCTTTATAATTGTGTACATTTGGTTCCACAATGAAAAAAATGCCTTGTCTTAGCAGATACTCTCTGAAGTATTTTATATTGTCTGAACTATTTTAAATGGATTTTTTCTTTCTATCTCTTCCAAAGGACTGTTGATAATATATAGAAATGTTAATGATTCATGTGAGTTTATTTTCTATTCTGCTACTTTGCTGAAGTTTTTAATTATTTCAACTAGTTTTGGGTTTTTACATTTTTAAATTAATCTTGAATATATTAAAAGAGGCAGGAAGCCAAATTTGGCCCTCAGGTTATAGTTTACCAAACCCTATAACTAGATAATCATATCCCACTTCTATGATTTCCCTATTACTTTTATCTATACTTTCATACAATAGAGAGCTCCTAAGGATACAACAACAGGGCAGATGGCAAGACCTAAGAACCCTTAGAATGAGTCCTGGTGCCTGCCTCACAGGAGTGACCCACCACTATTGGGAAAGGGGAATTAGGTCTAAGGGTCAGAGTGGAAATGCTAGGTTCCCTCTGGCAGGAATGGAAAAAGGGAAGGAAACACTGTTAGAAAAGGTGAGCATGGAATTTACATTTTGGGCCATGAAAATAAAAGGGAAAGATATCAATGCTAAAAAAGCTAGCTGGGGGACTGGAGGGGAAAGGGGTAGAAAAGGGGAAATTGGATCCTGCCAGTGGAGGAAGGAGTCCTCATGGGTAGCAGTGGAGCACTCTAGTTGTCTATGTTTATCTCATTGCAGGTGAGAAGATTTGAAAAACTTCAGCTAAATGTGACAAAGTTTAAGCTTGGTGGTTCTCTTATAAACTGGAGTTTGTAGAAACCAGTGACTTGACTATTTCAGGAGCAAGAAGAAACTTTCAAGAATGTAAAAGAAAAGTGGTAAGTATATTTCAAGTGATTTGTTTCCCTCTGTGATGATTTTTTTTTAAACAAATGCTTTATTAACTTCTGTTTTACATCATTCATTTCTGCCAGATTTTGAGTTACAATCATTTTCCCCCCATTATTCCCCTAACCAACCTCCCTGAATAGCAGTCCCACAAGATATCGCTTCCTCCAATCTGCTCTCTCCCATACCTTCTCCCATACCCCCTTCGACTTTTCCATTAGAGGAAGGTGAATTTTTGTGTCCCAGTGCCTGCACATCTTATCTCCCAATTATAAGCAAAAGAGTATTAATAATAGTATTTATATATATTTGAAACATTTAATGTTAAGACCTCGAATTTCAGATCCATTTCCTTCCTCCCTTGTCACCCATTCCCTCTGGGGAGATAAGTAATTCAGTATATGTTGTGCATGTCTAGCTATGCAAAACATTATCATAGTAGATATATTGTACAAGGCTGCTTATAATTCCCTCCCACTCATCCCACCCCCACCCTGGTCCATTCCCTACATGATCCTGTCCCTCTTCTATAGTGGGTACTTCCAACCTCCCCTCCCCCAAGGATGCCCTCCCATCCATCATCCCTCCTCTCATCCCCCTTCCCCCTATCCTGCTGCAGGTTGAGATATCCCATTTAGTATGTATGTCATTTTCTCCCTGAACCAAATTCAATGTGAATGTGGTTTTGCCTTTTTAGCCTTCCTTATTCTCCCCCTCCTTTGCAACCACTTCCCCTACATGAGATAGTTTACCCTACCATGTCTCTCCCCATCTCCTCTTGCCACTTTCCTCTCTCACCTCATAATTTCATCCCTTGAGTATTCTCCCTTCCCAACAAATTCAACCTATGCCCTCTATCCATATATAACTGTAACCATATACACACACATTCACATATGTATTCATATGACCGCACCCCCTTCTTCCACTATTTTCATAGTGAGAAAGATATCATCAGTCACAGTTATTGCTTTTCCATATAGGAATGTAAATAGTTCAACTTTGATAAGTTCCTTTTGATTTCTTTTCCTGATTACCTTCTCAGGCATCTCTTCCTTCTTGTGTCTGGATGTCAAATTTTCTATTCAATTCTGGTTTTTTCCTCAAGAATGCTTGAAAGTCCTCTATTCCACTGAATGACCATATTTTACCCTGAAACAAAATGCTCAGTTTTGCTGGGTAGGTGACCCTTGGGTTCATTCCCAGTTCTTTTGCCCTCTGGAATATCATATTCCATGCCCTTCAATCCCTCAGTGTAGAAGCTGCCAGGTCCTGGGCTATTCTGATTGTGTTTCCACAATATTGAAATTGTTTCTTCTGGCTGCTTGTAGTATTTTCTCCTTGATCTGGGGATTCTGGAACCTGGCTATAATATTCCTGGGAGTTTTCTTTTTGGGATCTTTTTCAGGAGGTGATCTGTGGATTCTTTCAACCTCTATTTTGCCCTCTGGATCTAAACATCAGGGCAGTTTTCCTTGAGAATTTCTTGAAGGGTGATTTCTAGGTTCTTTCCTTGATCATGGCTTTCAGGTAGTCCAATAATTTTTAAAATTGTCTCTCCTGGATCTATTTTCCAGGTCAGTGGTTTTTCCCATGAGATATTTCACATTGCCTTCTAATCTTTCATTTGTTTGGATCTGCTTAACAGCATCTTGATTTCTCATAATGTCACTAGCTTCCATTTGCTCCAGTCTAGCTCTGAAGGAATGAATCTCCTCAGTGAACTTTTAAGATTCTTTTTCCATCTGGCAAATTCGACTTTTTTAGGCATTCTTCTCCTCACTGCCCTTTTGGGCCTCCTTTGCCATTTGAGCTAGTCTATTTTTTAAGGTGTTGTTTTCCTCAGTCAGGCTGTTGACCCTCATTTCATACTTTTCCTGCATCCTTCTCATTTCTCTTTCTAATTTTTCCTCCACTTCTCTTGTTTGATTTTTAAAGTCCTTCTTAAGGTCCTCTATGGCCTGCAACCCGCTCATGTTTTCCCCTGGGGCTTTTGGAGCAGGACTTCTGACCTCACAGTCCTTTTTCCGCTCTATGCCCCCAAAATAGGAGTCTAGGGTTGTGTGATGATTTTTTTAAAAAAATGCTTATTAATTTCCCAACTATATGAAGATCACTGTGCTAGGAATCATAATTATCCCTTTTTTTGCAGGGGGGAAAGGCAAGGCAATTGGGGTTAAGTGACTTGTCCAAGGTCACGCAGCAAGTGTCATGTGTCTGAGACCACATTTGAACTCAACTCCTCCTCACTCCAGGTGCTCTATTCACTGCACAACCTAGCTGCCCCTATAATTATTCTTAATACTACTACTGCAACTGCTGCTGCTACTACTATTACTACTATTATACTATTATTACTGCTACTATTTCTATTACTACTGCTACTATTATCACTTTTACTATTACTACTACCACTGATGCTGATGCTGCTATCACTACTACGATTACCATGACTACTGCTATCTTGCTAGACCTGTAATTTTATTGGATTAAAGAACTTCTGTTGATGACAGATCTCCAATTAAGATCAGTACCCGTTCAACATCTTGTCATTTTTGGGAGCTTGCCAAAGTGCTGAGAAGGTCACAGGCAGTATATGTCATCATTAAGCCCAGTTGTTTTGATTTCAAAACTGGCTGTCCATTCTTTATTTCATCCTTCATGTATCATTCTCCTTGGCACTAAGAATATAAAATTAAAGTGGAATAGTTTCTGTCTTCAAAGAGCTTTTATTCCAAGGAATGAATGACACACATGTATAAATCTTAATTGCTCAGTTGGCACCATATCTTGAAAGTAGCTTGAGTTATACTTTGATAAATTAGGTCATGTTCAGAGGACAGTGATGTGGATGGAGAAAGGAGTTAAGATTCAACCATACAAAGATCATTTGAAGGAATTAGGGATGCTCAGCCTGGAGAAAAGAAGACTTAAGGTAGACGTGATCACTGCCATCTGGATCAGGGATCTAATCTGTTCTGCTTAGTCGCAGAGGATACAACTAGGAAAAAAGGGGTGAAATTACGGAGTTGAACACTTTGGCTTGATGTAAGGAAAAATCTCCTAACAAGCAAAGCCAATCAACAATGGAGAGCAATCTGTCACATGTGACAGGAAGTTCCCCCACAATGGGAATCTTACTTCCAAGAATGCTATAGGAATCACAGAGACTAGGTGCAATCGAGAAGTATAGGTTGGACTATATGCCTTAGAGGTACCTTCTAAACTTAAACTCCCAGGAGCCTATGAATGAAACTAAGATGTACAATACTCAGAGAGTACCACATTAGTCTTGAAGTTGACGTTATATGGCCACATGTTGGGGATGCTATAGATAGGGTATCCCTGTTTAGGTATGTGTTGAACTCAATGACTTGTATGGTCCTTTCCTAGTCTAAGTCTTTGGGAAGTTCTCAAGGATCTATCTTCAAGATATCATGTCTACATTCATACCACCTCTCATATTCATCCCCTTCTCTCCACTCATTTAGCTGCCACCATGGTGAAGGCCCTCATCAATTTACACTTGGACTATTATAATAGTCTCCCAATTATTCAACCTGCCCCATGTATCTCCCTGCTCTATCTCTCCCAATCTCCATTCTGCTGTCTAAAAGTTTGCCTATGTCACATGCCCAACAATGTCACCCCCTGCTCAATAAACTCCTGTGGCCCCCTATTACCTTCTAAATAAACTATAATGCTCTATTTGGCAATTAAAGCCTTTCACAACCCCTTTCCACTCTTGAAGTCTTTTAAAAATTCATACCCATCCATGTACAATGCAATCCAGTGACACTGAACTATATGATGCTTCTCATACATCACATGCAATATCTGGATTTTGTACCTTCACATTGGCTATACTTATTGACTGAAATACTCTCCCTCCTCACCTATGACTCCTGATTCCCTGGTTTTCTTCAAAACTCAGCTGAAATCTTGCCTTCTGCCTTTCCCAGTTCCCTCTCTCCTCACCACCCTAATGTTTTCTTTCATCTGAAATTAGTTCTGAATTTAACTATGTTTTTACCTATGTACATAGTTATGCACATGTTATATCCTTAATTAGAATGTGAACTCCTTGAGAGCAGGAACCATGTCTTTTGCCTTTCTTTATATTCCCATCACTTAGCTCAGTTTCTAATATATAGTAAGTGCTTAATAAATACTTGTTTACTGGCTACTATTATCTAATTATCTTTTCTAACTTTCTGGGCAAAGGTGAATTTACAAATATCTTCCATCAGTCCTAAAATGCCCCTGATGACGTATGAAAGGGAAAAGTCTTCTACTCATTGGAAATATATGTTGGGACTACTGAAATATAGAGCTGATTCATTAGCAAACCATTTTGACCCAAAAAGTAATAGGAGATACATTTATTTGTTTACTTATTAATTCAATCAACATTAACCATTTGCCTTAGTGTCCAATATTGTGCCCTCAGCTAAATGCCACACAGGGTTCAAAATTGTAACAGACATAGATTCTCCCTGTGTGGTGTAACTCAAAATCTACACAAACATTATTGTCCACCCATGATCTGCATTGACTTTACATTTCTAATCTCTGACTAATGATTTGTTAAATTAACTCAGCTGTTGTTGTTGGTTTTTTTTAACACATTAAAAGGTCATCAAGAAAGTCAACAATTAAACTTGAGAGCAAAGGAATAAAAACAAACTCATTACAAGTTTCCTTTTCTTTAAGCTTAACAAACATAATTTTGATGTGATAACAATCCCTAATGAAGCAGTTGCCTACCAGCTACTGTAAATAAACTATTTGAGGGCAATTGTTAGATTATGAGCAGAAATAATGGTGAGTGCACCTTTTTGTAATGTTGATTCTGAACCATAGGGCTCTAGGCCTAGGTCAAAGATTCTATAGGGTGCAGTGAATCATAAGGTAGAAGAGACCTATCTAAAAATAATATATCAGAGCTGGAAGGAACATTAAAATATAAAATGTAGGAACTAGAAAATGCCCTAGAATAATTTGAACAAGGATTCCTATCCCATTTTTGTGTCATGGATCCCTTTGGCAGTCTGGTGAAGTCAATGGAGCCTTCTCAGAATAGTGGAGGATTTTTATTCATAATTGAAGAAAATGATGAATTTCATCTAGGAGTTATGGAAGTAAAGAGATAGAGAGAGAGAGACTGTGAGATACAGAGACAAAGAGAGGAGATACACATATGTATATATGTGCACTTATATGTATATATACATACGGACATGTGTATATGTATGTGTATATGTGTGTATTCCCATCCGAGTTCATAGACCACTTAAAAACTATCCATAAACTCCATGGACCTCAGGTTAAAAACTTCTGCCTTAGAGATCACCAATCCAACAAGCTCATTTTACAATGCAGCACAGCAAGGAGTAAGTATGATGGACATGACTAGAATCAAAGCATTCTGAACTGCAAGCTTCATATGAAGTAGCAGTTTGCTGCGGCAGTCCAAGAAGCTAGTTCAATCCAGGACTGCCTTAAGAGAGTTAGACTTCAGTAGGAGATAAGTATTTTCAAATATTAGAAGGGCTGTCATGAGAAAGAGGGATGAGTTTTGTGTTGTTTGGATCTAGATGGTAGAGCTAGGAGAGATGACCAGAAGTTGCAAAGAAGATAATAAAGCTTGATGTCAGGGGGGAAAGTTCCCTTTTAATTGTACACATTTCCAAAAATAGGATGAATTTCCCAGGGAAGAGGTAGGCTCTCTCTCACTTGAGTTCTTCAAACAGAAACTAGATGATGTTTGTTGAGTACATTATAGTGGAGATTGCTTTCAGATATGGACTAAACAAAATAGCCAATAGTCATTATAACCCTAAAGTCTGGTGCAATGATTCCCAGAACCCTCTCCCAAAGCCTGTGATCTTTCTATTTCACAATGCTGCCTCTTATTTACAAATAATAATAACAATAATGACCTCATGATTGTGATTATCAAATAATAACAATAACCATGACGACTATTGCTGTTATTAAGTCTGGTCCAGAAGAAAGAGGAAACAACGTAAACTCTCTAAGCCTCAGTTTTCTCATCAATAAAATGAGGAGTTGGTCTAGATTGCCTCTAAGGCCCAGTCCAAGTCTAAGTCTACATGCCTGTGAATATACAAAAAGTGCTTTGTAAACCTTGGGGGGAGGGGGGGAAGTGGAAGAAAGAGAATGTTGTCTGGATCCATGATTTCATCCACATATGAACTTCCTGTGAGGAAATGCCTACTAACAATCAGAACCTCCTGTAGACTTAAGAGAGTTGTCTGATGGGACTGCCATCTGTTTTTTCCCTTGAAACTCAGCCTTCTTTCTAACATGGCTCTATAAACAGAACTTGAACCCAAGACTTCTTATTCCAAAGCCAGATCTCTATCCCTTACACTGTATCTGCTTCGGACTAGGCAAACCTTAAAACCCTAAAGAAATGTCAATTATTATCATTCAAGGAAGTAACAAGGTGAGATAAGACTGGAAAGAGATAAGCCTGGGAAGGGAAATCCAGCAATTCTACAAGGAAGTTTAACAAGCTCATCCTCAAATAGTACCATCCCAACAGGAAAGCTCATTGGAAACCAACATGAGCCCCTACCACCATGATAAAGAATAATGATGATAGTAGTAGTGGAATCAGCTAAAGATTATGGGAAGTTTATGCTACTGCTTTCCCTCAACTCCTCAGCTCCTTTTTCCTCAATCTTAGGGACAATAACAGATCAATTTATATAATTTTGTAATTAATCTTAATAATAATAATATTTTCTAGTACTTTTGTAGAGTTCTAGGGTTTCCAGAATGCTTTGCATACATTATCTCTGTTGACCCCCACAGCAACTCTATAAGGTAAATGGACTGGCACTAGGCAACCCAGAACCCTGTACCTGGAGTCAGAAAGACTTGAGTATAAATCTAGCCTCAAACTATTTTTTTTATAAACATGTTTTGCTTGTTTTAATTAAACTGCTAGAACTGAAACTGTTGGTTATCATTTCCCTTAAAAGGAGAAATGGATGCAAATACATATTAGCACTTTTCAAAAGATAGCAATTAAAAGGGTGAAAAAGGTGGGTATTTGATATATTTTTTTCTTTTAAAAACCTGCAAGGGGCAAGTAGGTGGCACAGTGAATAGAGCACCAGCATTGAAGTCAGGAAGACCTGAGTTCAAATCAGGCCTCACTTGACACTTAACTAGCTTGGGCAAGTCACTTAACCCTAATTGCCTTGTCTTCCCCCTAAAAACAAAACAAAACAAAACAAAACAAAACAAAACAAAACAAAACAAAAAAAACCTTTAGGCTACAGAGAGAGATATGTGACCAAAAGTGCTATGAACAACTCACCTAACCCCTGTCTACCTCTGTTTCCCTCTCTATAAAATGGGGATAATCATAGCACCTATCTTCCAGGGTTGGAAAGATAAACTGAGATATTATTTGTAAAGTGCTTTGAAAACTTTTAAGTGTTCTTATGGTTGCTGTTGTTATTGTTATTTTATGGCGTTGGGGTTGAAAGAGATTACATGATTTGCCCAGGGTCACATAGCTAATGTCTGAAGCAAAATTTGAACTCAGGATTTCCTGATTTCCCAGCAAGGTCCTATCCAAACCAAGGGCAAATAATATAATTCTCCCCAAAACTTCAACAAACATTGGGTGCAGACTTCTCATGTTTCTTTGGTATGAGTTATATGAACCCTACCCAACCTATGAATAACAATAACAACTGACATTTACAATACACTTTGAAGTCTGGAAAGTATATCATTTGCTCTTCAGAATAACCCAGTAATAGAGGTGCTTCCATTAACCTCATTTTGCAAGTGAGGCAACTTAGACTGAGAAAAATGAAGTTCTTATTTAAATTACCTGGTGACCAACTGTTCAAGGCAAGATTGGGATGCATATCTTCCTGACTCCAAATCAAAAACTCTCTTTCTCCACTAAATCTTGGGGTCTCCCCTCTAAAAAAGGGCAGTTGCTATTTCTGCAAGACTGTCCTGACCTGCCACATTAGAAAGAGATTTTTCTGCCTCAGTAACCAATGAATCCCTTAAAAACACTTCCACAATATTGACTCCAAATGGTCTCATTTTTTTTTAAATCCTCACATATGGACAGGCTTCCTCATTTCATCAGCTGTGGGGAACTCCTTTCACCAGTGCAATCTATGACTTACTAGATAAGTTCTAGGAACTAACCTGACACACACAGAGTAAGTGCCTAGTCGGGATCATAGTGCTATTAAAGTGGCAGAATCTAGATTTGATCCCAGTTATTCCTGACTTCCCAGCGCAGCTGGACTCTTTCCATTACTACATAATCCCTCTTATTAATAACCACTTGTACTTTCTTCCCAGTTATATAAAACTATGTCCTTTTTTTCAGTGTATAGCTATATATTCGTTTTTAGAAGTATATCATATAATTGTAGACCAATACAGTACACTATAATCAAACCGCTATGTCACATCACAAAAAGTCCCTATAACATCCTTTAGTCAATCATTGTTCTAAGAAATTAGTTACCCTTAATAGCATTATGTCACCTAACTGAACCAACTAGCATCATTAAACTGGGTATGTTCATGACACCAAGACCTGAATTCTAGAAATATAGAGGGGAAATCAGTTGAGCTCTGTGATTTTTTCAATACCTAGCACAATGCTCTGCACACAGTAGGCCCTTTACAAATGTTCATCCAATGCATTGTTGCTGTCCATGAGCCAAACTGAGTTTGATTCCCAGCCCTGCCAGTGGTTCGTTGTGCGACTTGGGGTTGGTGACTTTCCTGCCTCTCCGCTTCCTCTTCAGTAAAATGAGGAAGTTAAACTGGATCATCTCTAAAGCCTCTGCTAGTTCTGACAGTCTATGACTCTATAAGGAACCATTTCTGCTCCTTTTAAACTTCTGTCTAAAAGCATTTTGTAATTTAATTCAAAGAGACATGAGAGTAAAAACAGCATGAATGCTGAAGGCTGTGAGCTCCTAGGGTGAGACTGCAAAACTCCCTCATGGCAAAAAGCATTTCAACATCTTAGCTGATAAATCAATCTGGCCACTCTAGGATGTAGGGCCGGAAGGAATCCTAGAGACCAGCTCGTCTAATTCCCTCATTTTATGGATGAGGAAACTGAGGCCCTGAGAAGGGAATGATTGGCCTGAAGACACACAAACAGTAACAGTCTGGATTTGAATGGAGATCTTCTGATATCAAATTGAGCTATCTTTCCACAATATCATCTTACAGAATCCATGAAAAATTCAACCCTTATTGGTCCAGCCATAAAATATTTCCCATCACCCAATGGTTTTAAACTTCTAGACTATCTCTAAATATTTCCCGCATCTTACTTTCCCCATACTTGTTCTTACACTGTTCTCTACACCTGAAAATTTTTACTCTGGACCTACTGTACCATTTCTAATTATTCATATTCTACTCAAAATCAAGGTACAACTCAGGTCATTTTCCAAAAAGTCTTTCCTAATTCACCTCCTCAATGGAGATGGTCTCATAGTATTGCTCTTATGATAATAATTATATTATATGATATATAATTATATAGTGTATATTATATAATATATGCTATATAGTTATTATATATGATAATTATATTCCAATTTTTATTATGTGTCAACTGTTTTAGGATATTGGATTTAGAGCCCTTAAACATCATCTCGTCCAACCCCTTTATTTTTCAGTGAGAAAACTGCGTCCCAGAGAGGAAAAGTCCTTAATCTAAAGTCACATGGCCAATGGAAATGTTAACAAGCCCTGAAGCACTGTTGGTCTAGAAGGTCTCATTTTAAAAGAGCAATAATGACAGAAGAATAAGAAGAATAACAAGGGGGAGGAAGAGGAGGAGGAAGAGGAGGAGGAGGAGGAGAAGGAGAAGGAGAGAGAGGAGGTGAAGCAGGAAGCAAATGGCAGCTATGGAGAAGGAATGCTGTAGCAATATGTAGCAATAACTTCCAAGCCAAAATAGAAATAAATGCCAGATAAAGCAGCAGCAAAATGAAAGGGGATTTCCAAGAGCCCAGTGGAGAATTGTTCAACACATGACCAATTTTGTTGTTAGTCAGTCCCACAACCCTACCTTCTGCCACAAAAGAAAGTCCATTCAACTGGGCTATCAAGATCTCTCCATACTGATTTTTCTCAATGGAATGCTCCCAACCCTTACTCCTACTTGAATTTTAGTGTTTGAATTCCTCTTCGGGCATTCTTTCTTCAGAACACAAACAACATCCAAGTCTCTTTGCTTTCTTTCCCATTCCCCACATGGCTGTCAAGTTAAAAATATCAAGGCCAGTATATAAGATAAGGAAGGTATCCCCCTGATCAATGAGGATTGTTGGTTTCTGTTTTTGTTTTTTTTTTGCTGGTAAGCAACTGGAAGACAGAAAGACTGTGTCTGACTACAACATTCAGAAAGAGCTCCCTTCATCTTGTGCTGAGGTTTCAGGACAATGTCAAGAAGAGAAAGAAAAAACCTTAGTCTGCTCTCAAAAAGAATATGCATAAAAGAAAGGAGGTTCATTTTGCTGTGCTCAAGTACAATGAGGCTGATGAACAAGATAAGGTTAGCCAGCAGTGTTAAGTATCCAGATGGATACAGCAGTGCTGGATTCTTTATGACTGGCCACTTCAACAGACATTTTGGGGACCAGTATTGTCTGATCTGCTACTCAGCCAAGACAGAAGACAAGTAAATTCATGTGTGTGTAATATGCGTGTATCACTTTTAAAAAATAACACATAAGGGAATGACCTAGGTCTCCAGTGCATTCATTATCACTAACTAGCTACACAATTTTAGAAAAGTTCCTGTGTTTCCCTTGGACTCAGTTTCTCCATCTGTAAAAGGGGTATTTTTGGACTAGATGATCTCTGAGGTCCCTTTAAGTTCAAGAAGTCTAGGCTTGGATCCATTCTAGCATTCTATCTTTTGAGTTCCTCCTAGCTCTAACATTCCATGGTTTTAAATGGGCACCTTGGATAGCATCTCTTCCCAGAGGAATCTTAAAAAGCCTGAATCATGATAAAATATAAGGAAAGTGTCTTAGAGAGACTGGAGCACTAGGTGCTATTCCTAAAATGGTTTCAGGCAGAGAAGCAAGTTTGGGAAAGGAGGCTCTTGGATTGTCTGAGGAAGCATTCAAAACGGTCTCTATACTTTTGCACTTTTGGAGAAACTCAGTGAGCCAGGCACTGTGCTAAGCCCTTTATGAAACTTATCTTATTTGATTCTCACAACCCTGGGAGGTGTGTGCTATTATTAGCATCCCTATTTTATAATAGAGGAAACTGAAGCAGACAGAGGTTAAGATCAAGATCACACAGCTAGTGTCTGAGGTCAGATTCGAACTCAGGTTTTCATGACTCCTGGCCCAGTTCTTTATCCACTTAGCCACCAGAAAGCTCACTGGTATCCTATCCATCCAGATTTGGGTTTGCAGCCAGTGTAACACTGATGCCCCTAATATATAAAAGGTAAGAAGAAAATCAAGGTCTTCTCATTCTAAATCTAGAATGCTCCAGAGCTTCCATGGAGGTGTCTGGCATTAAAGAACCCAGGTTTGAAACAAACATAACACCAGTGTTATGTAATCAAGAGGCAAAATGTGACCTCTGGGTCCCTAGCCCAGTCATAGCTGAGATAAGCACTCTTGTGGCAATGATGCTATTCAAATTGAGGGTGTCCATACTATGAGGAACTAAGATAAGTTGAGCCTACTCACTCTGGTTACTGAAATGGTATAAGGGAAGAGTATGGCCTGGAGGCACTGGGAAGATCATAGTAGGGGTGGGGGTAGTGTTTGTATTTTATTCTTGTTATAGCTTCAAATAAAATGTATTTTTGTAGAATCTAAACAGTGTTAAATGGTTAAATGAACCTAGGCTCTAGTCAGCAGCCCCTAACAAATGGGGTTGGTGGGGAGAGGAAATAGATGTTGGGAGTACTAGGTGAAGACATCAGAATATAGGAAAAAGGGCCCTCATCATTGCTAAGGTACACTGGAACCTTGAGAGAAAAAGCCTACCTGGCCTTGAGAGAATGAGGTAGAGTGCACTTACTATAGTCCAGATTCTTAAGCCTCTTCTGGCTCTGTCATTCTCAGTTCTAAGGTCCTTTTCAGTTCTGGCATTCTAAGATTCTGTAACTCACTTTCAAACACATCTGACTAAGCGACAATTATATCCTAGTCTCTGGCTTGACCTGTGGAGATGTGCTAAGTACAGCCACATCATCAGAGGCCATTATACAGCTTTCTCTTCATTCTTCCCTGCTAAATCTCTATTGTCCTGGAAGCAAGGCTGGCTTTGCTGTGAGAAAGAAAGTCCTCTGTTTTCCGGCAATTATCCATTTTCACATTAATTGGCATTTGCTAACGACTGTGTGGGTCCCCATTATACCAGCAGAGTCCCACATGGCTTTAATCCCCTCTTTGTCTGGGGCTTCCTGTTGGTGTTTATATGCAGCTGGGAAAATTCAATAGTGTTCCAAAGGACCATCATTTTAATGAGCTGCTTGCCTCCAAAATGGCAGCCAAAAGAATATCCACTTCACCTCACTTTACCCAGCAGATGTGTCTTGAAATTGTAATTTCTCACATTTGCCTCGTGCTCTGTGATTCTCAAAGGTTGCTTGGCAAAGTGGAAAAGTACCTTAGTCTTGGAGAAAGAAAACCTAGGTTCTAGTTTTGATTTGTCACTGACTAGGCAGTAATTTCACTTCTATAAGTGTCAGTTTCTTCATCTGCAAAATGGGCATAATGATATCTATCCTGTCAACCTCAAAGGAACATTATGGAGACTAAATGAGATCATCAAATATCAGAATTGGAAGAAGCTTTTTTAGGGGCAATCTAGGACCACAAGGAGCTGAACACTTTTCCCAGAAATGACTGTTCACCCTCTGGAGGTTTTCTTGAAAACCTCTAGTGATGGGGAGAAAGTTCTCATTGTTAGGAATAGTTTCCTCTTATAGAAACAAAATTTGTCTCTGCATCTTCTTCCCATTGCTCTTAGGACTACCCTCTAGGACTAAGTCAGACAAATCCAATCTTTCTTTCCTGACAGCTTTTTAAATGGTAGATGACAGTCCTCATTTCTCCATCCCACCAAGGCTTCTTTTCAACTAGGTGTCACAGAGAATAGATCACTGGACCTCTACCTGAGTAGAGTCACTACCTGAGTTCCAGAATGTTCTCAAACATTTACTAGCTATGTGACCCTGAGCAAGGTACTTAAATACAGTCTCAGTTTTGACCTCCACCCTTGTTTGCCATACCCTTATCAGCATTAGGCCCTTTAGGGGTTTTCGACCTCCACCCTTGCTGGTAACCCTTTTCCCCTCCCGAACTTTGGCATTTGCCAAATAAGGCCAAGAACAATACCTTGGTTCCTTGCCTGCCTCCCACCCAATAGGGGATAGTGGCAGGCTTCTTTGTTATTTGCCACTGGGGAAGATTTGAGCCCGCCTCCCAACCAATGGGAGAAGGGACAGCAGTGGGAGGGGGCTTGACTGTGTTAGAGTATAAATTCTTGTTCTGTCTTCTGTAACAGGCCTCCTCTCCCTGATCAGTCCTGGAGAGGACTGCCTTCTTCCTCAGGGAAGAGAATAAAAATTTCCTGTTTTTATCCTGAGAAACCTCCGTGTTTTTAATTAAATTTTGGATGGGGTTTTTCACCCCACACAGCATGATATGGTGAAAAAGTCATTGGATTTGGGGCCAATAGGTCTACATTTAAATTCTAGTTCTATCATGTAGGTTACTCATTTTCCTCTGAGAATTTCCTCGAGGCCTGTGTTTCTTCATCTGAAAATATGGAGGTTGATATAAGTAACATTAGGTAGCCCAGTAGGTAGAACTTTGGGCCTAAAGTCAAGAAGATTTGAGCTCAAATTTGACCTCAGACAAAGGGTCTTATCTTTGTCTGAGTTTCCTCATCTGTAAAATGAGCCAGAGAAGGAAATGGCAAACCACTCCAATATCTTTACCAAGAAAACTCCAAATGGACTCATGAATTGTCAGTCAGGACTGAAATAACTAAACAACAAAACACAGGGCAATGGAAAGCATTCTGGATTCTGGAGATGATGGTTTTCATCACAACTTGACTGCTATGACCTTAACCTTCCTGCATCTCCATTTTCCCCCTATTTTATGAGAGAATTAAAGTAGACAACTTTTTGGGTTTGGTATTTTTTTTTTTTGCTTTTTTCGAGGGGGGAAGATAGGGCAATTGGGGTTAAGTGACTTGCCCAAGGTCCCACAGCTAGTTTTTGTGTTAAGTGTCTGAGGCCGAATTTGAACTCAAGTCCTCCTGATTCCAGGGCCAGTTCTCTGTTCACTGTGCCACCTAGCCTCCCCTGGTAATTTTTTTTAATTTTAATTTTAATTTATTTTTGGAATAATTTGGAATAGTGTAATAAATTTGGAATAATTTGGAATAACTATTATTTAATTTATTTTGGAATAAAATAATATCTTGCACTATTTGCCAATATCAGGTCAGAATGGATACATGACCTAGATATAAAGAAAGATTTCACAAGAAAATTAGATCATGGAACATATTACTTATTAGATGACCTCTGAAGGTGCCTACTATCTTTTTCAATATTGATAAGAATCCCATTGTGAAATTTTTTCTTTGTCCAAATAAAAAATAATTATTTGTAAATAATGATAAAAATAGCAATAACCATAACCCCCACTTCTATAGCACTTTACCATTTACAAAGTTCTCTTGTCACAATAGACCTAAGAAGTAGATATGGCAAATACTATCATTCACATTTAATGTATGAGGAAACTGAGGTTCAGAGAGGGTGGGAACCCCTCCCCCAGTCAAACATTTGCTCATTGGTCCCCTTTGCTGTTTAGATTTTCTCACTTCAGTCTTTTACCTCAAAGCTAAAATGTAAATCCCCCTGAGAAGGGCAACACTTTGAGCTGCTATCAGTTGCTTGGGCTTTGGTGTAAATTAGTTTCTCGGACCCTCCTGAGAACAGGGTTTGACAGAATAAGAGCCAGAGGCTTTGTCAACTTCACAGTTCTGTGGGGGACCAGCCTTGTCTACTGCCTACTCCTCAGAGGTGTGAAAATATGGGGCTTTGATGGAGACAGTCACATCTCAATTCATCTATTTAAGCAAAAGGGCTGGCACCTTTTTTTTCAGAAGCCAAAGTGGTTATTTATGATTTGCTGACATCATCTTCCACTAGTGTCTAATCCAACTCCTAAAGGGTTTCTGCCACCACAGAGGCTCTCTTTCTAAGAAGGGATGGATGAAAGGAATGGAAATCACATATTCCCTCACTGTCTCCAACCACACACAGATAGACTTGGCATTTCCAAATCAGATAATTCATAGAATCCTAAAGTCACAAAATTGCAGAGCTGGAAGGGACCATGCATAGAATATAGACTGTTAGACATTAAGGGGACTTTAGAATATAAGATGTTAGAGTTAGAGAGACCTTAGCATAGAAATGCTTACACATAGAACAAAAGATGTTAGGAATTGGAAGGAAGATGAAAAAAGCAGAGGTATATTGTCTAAGGTAACATATGCACTTCAATCCCCATAAAATATTGAATAATTGAGCTAGAATGGATTACTGATCACCTCTCGAACTCATTTTCTTCATTTGTTGTATTAGGGAAGTATACTAGATGCTCTCCAAGGTCTCTTTAACTACTGACTTTGTTTGGCATGTATTAGAAAGACCACTGAACTATGAATCAGGAAATCTGGTGACTAGTTTCGACACTAAATTAGTTTCATTCTTGAATACTTCCTGCCTCTGGACCTGAGTTTCCTCAATGAGAAGGTTGTATTAGGTGATCTCTAAGGTTCCTTCCAACTGTGGTATTGTATGATTCTATCACCATCTCCACCTGGAATTAGAATGTAAACACTTTGTCGAGTAGGAATTGGCTCATTTATTGATATTGATATTGATATGGTATTAATATGCCCAACACCTGGCATGGTGTCCAGCACACAGTAGGTACTTGATAAAAGCTTGTTGGTTAATTGAGTGATTGGAATTTGAAATAAATTCCAAGTATGCCTCCTTGTGAAGCAGAATACTCTTTCTGTGGGTTATTGGGGAAAAACAAGATGCTTTACAGATGCCTTCTTCTTATTAAAGGTGTGAATTGATGTGCTTATTATAATTTAACACAACTGGGACTCTGGAGGCAATGGAAGATACCGGAAACAAATATGAATATTTTGTCAAAAGAGTAAGGTCAATAAAAACAAGCTGAATCAGCAGACAATATAGTGCAGAGAAGAAACATCAAAGACAATGCCAAATGCTAGCATTTATACAGAGCTTTAAGGTTTGCAAAGTCCTTAATAAGTGGGATCTAATTGGATCCTCACCACAAATCTATCATTACATGTTAATAATATCCTCATTTTTCAGTGACTTTGCCAGAATCACAGTTAATAAGTGTTTAAGTAAGGATTTGAACTCAAATCTTCCTGGATCCAAGTCCAGTGCTATATATGCTATGCAATATTATGACTCCCTCAAAATCAATGGGCAGTTATACAGTACAATGGATAGAATGTTGGTCCTGGTGTCAGGAAGACCCACATTCAAATACAGCCTCAGTTACTTACTATCTGTGTGGTCCTGGGCAACTCATTTAACCCTGTTTACCTCAGTTCCCTCATATGTAAAATGAGCTGGAGAAGGAAATGACA
This sequence comes from Gymnobelideus leadbeateri, assembly GCA_011680675.1. Taxonomy (NCBI): domain Eukaryota; kingdom Metazoa; phylum Chordata; class Mammalia; order Diprotodontia; family Petauridae; genus Gymnobelideus; species Gymnobelideus leadbeateri. The sequence goes on from WOXC01002574.1 coordinate 23,498, forward strand.
AAACACTCCATTATCTTTGCCAAGAAAAACCTAAACGGGGTCACAAAGAGTTGGATACTATTGAAAATGACTGAATGACAAAAATATCACTAGTGGAAAGAGGTAGTATTCATAGTCAAATCTTAAATTTATAGCATACTTAGCAGCAGAAATTGTTGTGATTTTAATGGGAAAAAATTTTCTTGCCCTTCAAAAGCTTAACTCAGTTCCTATATGATGCCTAAAATTGCACCTTTAGCACGGAAGATATGGGTCCCTATTACAATTCTAGAACTTATTAGGCAGGGCAAAGGAAGACTTCATAAAGCAGGTGGCATTTAAGTCAGGACATGAAGGATGAAGGAGAATTTCAACTGGAAAGGATTAGTGGAGGTAGAAGAAAGGGAAAATCCTAGAAGATGGGAACACAGCCTCAAATTTAAGTAATTTATTGATAAGCTTCTCTGATGCTGTAGTGTGAAGGAGGCAAAGAACAGGTGTTGTCATTAAGGGTTAGGGTAGGGCCTTATACAGAATAAATACCTTGGAGATACCACATCTTCACCATTAAAGATAGTATCTAAATGCTGCAAAGAAGGATCTTTCAGACTAAAAGACTGAAAATCTCAGAGAGGAATGGAATCACAAAGGACAGATGGATAAATAAATGGATAAATGGATAGATAGATGGATAGATGGATGGATAGATGTAAAGAGAGAGCAGAGAGAGAGAGATAGAAAGAGAGACAGACAGAGAGAGAGACAGAGAGAGAGAGAGAGAGAGAGAGGAAGAGAGAGAGGAGAGAGAGAGAGAGAAGAGAGAGAGAGAGAGAAGAGAGAGAGAGAGAGAGAGAGAGAGAGAGAGAGAGAGACAGAGAGAGAGACAGAGAGAGAGAGAGAGAGAGAGACAGAGAGAGAGAGAGAGAGAGACAGAGAGAGAGACAGAGAGAGAGACAGAGACAGAGACAGAGACAGAGACAGAGACAGAGACAGGGACAGAGACAGAGACAGAGAGAGAGAGAGAGTATAGAATATTTATTAAGCACTTATATGCCAGACTCTGTGTTGAACACAGGGAAAACAAGTATGAACAAAAAGACAATCAATCCCTCAAAAAGCTCACATTATAATGAGGAAAGACAATTCATGAAAGAAAGGTAGAAAAGAAGGTTGAAAGACAGGGTTATCTGCAGAGGTAAAAAAAAGTCTGAAGAATTAGGAGTAGAGGTTGGGGAGATCTGAGTATGAATGACCTGAGCACTCCATGAAATGGTGGTCCTGGTCAGGAACTCAGCAATCAAAGGAAAAGTTTGCAGGAGACAACTTGTCCCACCCTTACTTGGAGAAGACTCATATGGATACAACCTTATATTGATCAAATTGGCTAGCATGGCAAAAGGAAAATGACAAATGCTGGAAGGGATGTAGAAAAATTGGGATAATGTTGGTGGAGTTGAAAACTGGTCCAACCATTATGGAGAAAAAATTTGAACTACAGTAGAAGGGCTAAGAAATTATGCACACCATTTAACACAGCTATACCACTACTAGGTCTATATCCCAAAGAAATCAAACAAGAGAGGAAAGAACCTAGTTGTACAAAAATATTTATAGCAGTTCTTCTTGTGGTGGCAAAGAATTGGAAACTGAGGAGATGCCCATCAGAGAATGGTTGAACAAGATGTGATATATTATTATGATGCAATACTACTGTGCTATAAGGAATGACAAACAGAATGATTTCACAAAACTTGGAAAAATTTATATGAACTGATGCAAGTGAGCAAAACCCAGAGACCATTGCACATAATAACAGCAGCACTGTAATGGTGATCACCTGCATAGGAAGGACTTAGCTGCTCTGATCAAGACAATGATTCAAGATAACACCAAAGAATGCATCTTGAAAAATGCTGTCCACTTCCAGAGAGATAACTGATGAGTTCAGTGTGGACTGAAGCATTTTTGTACTTTTTTCTTGGGGTTTTTTTAGGGGGGTGGTCTTTTGTAACATAGCCAACATGGAAATGTTTTCTATGACTTCCTATCACATTGCTTGCCTTTAGGAGGGAAGGAGAGAATTTGGAATTCAAAATCTCTAAAAAATGTATGCTAAAAATTGTATATGTAATTAGGAAATATTTAATGAAATAAATAAAAGTATGGGGAAATATCTCAAATAAGGAATCAGTTCTCCAGTCTCTGGTTGATTATTTCCAGTGAGAGGAAACTCACTTCTCCATTTTGAAGCGCCTTGTATTATTGTACCTCAGATCTAAATATCAGTCAGTTTTTCCTCATGCTAAAAAAATATGCCTGCCTCTAACTAGCACCCATTTCTCCTCATTATTCTCTCTAGAGTCCCCCAAATCAAACTTAATAATACTTCTGATAGGCATGTGAAAATAGGGATCACTTTCCCCTTTGTGCCCAAGATTTCTCTCTGCATGCCTGGGATTACAAGGCTTTGTATTTTAAAAGATGCAAACACCACATGTTGATTTCTAGTGTCTATTCATATGAAGGCATCCAGATTTCCTATTCTTTTGACACAGTTCAGGTGCTGAGGGTTATCAGGGGCAGGGCACAGCTGTTTGTGAAATGCCACCCTCAGAAGATGTGTCTCAGTCAGCTCAAAGGTCTTCCAGATATTTTTAATCCTCAAAAAGCCATGTGTCACTCATCAGATGTCTTATTCAGTAATAGGATAGCCAATTCCACATGTTAATGAGGCTGGCATCAAGCACAGCATTATAGTCACACACACACACACACACACACACCTCACAACTGCTATCACCATTCTCGTCTTGCAAGATGTAAGTTCTGCACAACCATGGATGGTTTCAGTCATTGTACCTGTATTCTCAGCACCTAGCATAATACCTGGAACTTAATAAAATACTTTATCTGCTTGATGTGATGAGGAGATTGAAACTGAAAGAAATCATAATTTCTAGAATGCTGGAAGGGAACTTTGAATCAGAACTGTCATAGCTTGAAGAACTTAAGAACACAGATTGGAAAGAATGTGAACAGTTAGACGTGGAAGGAACCTAAGAGCATAGAATGATATAATGCTACAAGGGCTGGTGGAGGTCAATTTAAATGAACACCTTAATTTTACAAAGGATTTGGAAACTGAAACCTCACAAGGGGAAATGATGTGTCCCATCATTTAGCTGTTGTGTTAGCAAAGTCAAAATTTGAACTCAAGTCTTCTGACACTAAAGAGAAGAATTTTTCCACTACTATGGTACCACAAAGTGCAAATCAGATTCTTAAAATAGATCTAGGGGCAGCTAGGTGGCACAGTGAATAGAGCATTGGCCCTGGAGTCAGGAGGACCTGAGTTCAAATCCAGCCTCAGACACTTAACACTTACGTTCGACCTTAGGCAAGTCATTTAATCACAACTGCCCTGCCTTACACTTTCCAAAAATTAAAATAGATCTAAATTGTACAATAACTTTCATAAATGTAAAGTGGTATAATAAGCAGCAAAAATAAAGAACTTAATAAATGCTTCTCAACTTACTGACTCAACAGAAAAACAAGGAAGGAAAAGAGAGGAAGGAGAGGGGAAAATGGGGGAAGGTAGATAAAGGGAAAGATTAGTCCTAGGGAAAACAAACTCTAAAGATGTACAAAAATATTTATAGGAGCTTTTTTGTGGTGGCAAAGATTTAGAAAATGAGGGAATGCCAGTCAGTTGGAGAATAGCATATTATGATCCATAAATGTGATGGAAAACTATTGTGCTATAAGAAACAATGCAGGGGCGGCTAGGTGGCGCAGTGAGTAGAGCATCAGCCCCGGAATCAGAAGGACCTGAGTTCAGATCCAGCCTCAGACACTTAATGCACACACAAATAAAAAAAAAAAAAAAACCTAGCCGTGTGACCTTGGGCAAGTTACTTAATCCCAACTGCCCTCCAAAAAAAAAAGAAAAAAAAAAGAAAGAATGCAGGGATGCTACAAAGAAACTGGGAAGATTTGTGTGAACTAATTCAGAGTGAGGGAGCAGAACCAGAAAAATGCTTTATACAGTATTGAAAATATTGTTAAGGCAAATGATTTTGGAAGACTCGGGGACTTTTATCAATACAATGACTGATCACAATTTCAGAAGGCTCATGACAAAACATGTTGCTCCTCTTATGACAGATTAGTGATAGATTCTGAGTGAGGAATGAGACACCTAGTTTTCTGGAGATAGTCCATCTGGGGATTTGTTTTTGCTTGACTATGCATGTTCATAGTGTGCTGTGGTGTTTTGTTTTTCCTTTTTTCCAGTTTTCTCCTCTTCTTTCTCCTCCTATTTCTCCTCCTTTTCTCCTCTTCTCCTATTTCTTCTCTTTCTCCTCTTCCTCTTTCTTCTCCTCCTATCTTCCCTCCTTTCAGTCAGTAGGGAACCACTGCCACTTTGTGGTGTCCTAGAAGAAGAATGGACTCTTGAGGCAGACAAATAAAGACTTCAGAGCAGGAAGGATCTTTGGAGATAATTATGTCCAACTCCTCCATTTACAAAGGAGGAAACTAAGACTCCACAAAAAGGGAAATGACTTGACCAGAGTCACTCAGGTATTGCGTAATAGAGCAGAGATTTGGAGCCAGTTCTGACACTAAGTAGAAGGCCTTTTCCACAACAGTATTACAGGACAGTCTGAATCAAGTGTCTAAAGTGGATCCAAATTGTACAATAGCATTTATAAATGTAAAATAAAATGTCAAGCTACAAAATCCTGAAGTGAAATCCTGCCTCAGATCCTTGCTAGCTGTATGACCTTGGATAAGTCACTTAACACTTCTAGGTCTTAGTTTCCTCTTCTATAAAATGAATAGGTCAGGCTAACTGGCCTTGGAGTTCTGGCTCTACTTGCAAGAAAAATTAGCTTCTCAGTAGTATGAAGGTGTCCTGACCCTGACTCTTTCTTGCATCTCCCTTGATAGAAGCTTCTGCTTCCTCACCTGAAGACTGAAGATAGCAATATTTGTACCTCCCAGGTCTTTGCAAGGAAAGCATTTTGTAAATAATGGTGTATTCTATAGAGGTGAGTTACATTACAAGCCATGGGTTGTAATAAAGGAAATAGTATTAAGAGTGGGAATAACATTTAAATAGCAGTCAGGTTTATAAATAGCAATAAACATTTATTAAGCACCTACTATGTGTCAGCCACTATTCTAAAAGTACTTACATATATTATCTCATTTGATCCAAGTTTTAACTTAGTTCTAAGTTCTAATCCTGGCTTTTCTAGTCACTTACTGTGAGATCTCAAACAAGTCACTCTCTAAAGACTTCAGTTTCACCATCTGTAATATACAGGTATTGGGTTGGGTGTTATCTGACGTCCCTTCAAGGTCTAAGATTCCATAATTAATTAAGGTCTTACTATGTATGACACCAGCTCACTAAATAGAGTGCTGGGCATGGAGTTCAGAAGATCTGAGTTCAAATCCAGCCTCAGACACTTACTCTGTGTGACCCTGAGCAAGTCACTTAACCTCTGATTGCCTTAATCTACTGGAGAAGTAAAAGGTAAGCCACTCCTGTATTTTTGCCAAGAAAACTCCATGGACAATATGGTCCACAGGGTCACAAAGAATCAGACAGGACTGAAAGACTGAACAATAACATCATATGTGAGACATTGAGGGGGCTGGGAAGTAGCTTTTGACACAGTTCATGGTCCAAGATCTTCATAGTCTAGAATGGAGATGACATGAAGACCAGAAAATAACTCAGCAAGGTCTCATTTACATGCTATAGCACTAAAGGGTCCCTCAACTCTTTCATATTCTCTTATTTGACCACAACAGATTTGGGAAGGAAGTAGGTGGTTCACAGTAGGGCAGTGACTTACCCAAGGTCAAATAATAGAGATAGGCAAACATGACAGATAGACAGATGACAGACAGATGGTAAACAGATAGACAGAGACAGATAGACAAACACACAGATAGACAGAGACAGATAGATAGAAAGATAGAGACAGAGACAGATAGACAAATGGACAGAGAGACAGACAGACACAAACAGATAGATAGATAGATAGATACAGACAGGCAGACAGATAGATATACAACATTTACAGAACATGCATCTGTGCTAAGCACAATACTAAGGACTGGAGATAGCAATTCAAGCAAACAATATATCAAGAAAAATTACGAGGTGAAAAAGTCTTAGAACCAGAACTGAAACTCAGGATCCCTGCCTCCAAGTATGATGATAACAATATAAAGGCATTGAATGAAAGGAGCCAAATGAGAAAGATGAACTGTTAGGACTTAGGTCTTCAGAGTATTAAAAAGGTCACTACGCTGGGGTGATCGAGGAATACATTCTGGAGAACGTGTGACTTAAGTAGGTTCTTGAAAGCTGAGCAGACCAGAGTTTCTGGTTACCCTGATACATTGAAACAGACTATGGAGGTGGGATCAATGAAAAGAAAAAAAAGTGAGTTGCAAAATACTTCCTATGAACTAAATTTAGAAGTTTCTGGGTCCTTCACCCTGGTTCAGAAGGAGTTACCCTTCTTCCTGTAAGTCTGATATTTGAAGTCAGCCTCCCCTCTGCTCAGGGTCTGTAATTGTGGAAAGAAGAGCCGAGTGATGAAAGCTGTTGATGTGTCTAGGGATGAATGAGTGAGCTACAGCGGGGGGATCTGTGGGAGTCTGGGTTTATAGAACACTAAAATCTCAAGTCTGACATTGCAGATGGAGATCCTTATGTCTGGGGAAAGGAAGGAAAGGGAGGGGACAGAACATGCAGGATGGGGAATTCATTTTTGCTTAAATGAAAGGAAAACTAAGAGATATGTGCTGGATTTCTCAGAGGGGTTTGGAAAATTCAGCCTAAAGGGTGAAAACCATTCCCAGAATCAAAGTCATAGAATGCTAGAATCTGAGAGTTGGAAACAACCTCCAGTAGTCATCCTCCATCCTGATCCAGGCAATACCCTGTCTTTAGGGCTTCCTTGGTAAGCGGTACAATGGGAAGACCAGTGGCTCTGGAGTTAGAGAACCATGGGTCAAATCCTGCCTCTTGGGCAAGTCACTTATCCTCTCTAGGTGTCAGTTTCCTCATCTGTAAAATAAAGATGTTTGAGAACTCTGCCTCTTATTTTACTGGGGGAAAACCTGAAATCATTCAGCATGAACTCTTCCTCCCATTTTCTTCATCTCAAAAGCCTTTGACATTACCTCCCACTATCTCCTCCTTTCCCCCATCTCTAACAAGAGATGTCATTACCAAGGCCAGCCTCTCAACAGTATATCTGATCCCATCCGCTCCCATCTTCTCTAGCAGATTTAATCCTTAATTACCTCCCACTCTTCTTGAATCTTCAACCTCTCCTTAACAGATTCCTTCTCTACTGGCTTTGAATATGACCACATCCTTCACCTTCATCCTTTACTAGGCTTTATTATCACCTTAAGTAACCACCCTATATGCCTCCCTCAGTCAACCCACATGAAGTTACCTACTCTCACTGCTTCTACTTCCTCTCCTCTCACTCCTCAATACTTGATCATTTGGCTTCCAATCTGACCATTCAACTGCAGCTGCTCTCTCCAAGTCTCCAGTGAATCCTTAATTGCCAAATCTGATGATCTTTTCTCAGGCCTAAACCTCCTTGTTCTATCTCCATTTGACACTGATGAATACCCTCTCTCTCCCCTCCCCTCCTCTCTCCTCTCCTCCTCTCCTCTCCTCTCCTCTCCTCTCATCTCATCTCCTCTCCTCTCCTCTCATCTCATCTCCTCTCCTCTCCTCTCCTTTCCCCTCCTCTCCTCCCCTCCCCTCTCCTCTCCTCTCCTCTCCTCTCTCTCTTCTCTTCTCCTCTCCTCTCCTCTCCTCTCCTCTCCTCTCCTCTCCTCTCCTCTCCTCTCCTCTCCTCTCCTCTCCTCTCTCTGCTTTTTTGTGACACTGCTTCTGGTTTTCTTACTACTTTCCTGATTATTACTTTTAAGACTTTTCTCCTTGCTCATAATCCACATCATGACTCCTAAATATGAATGTTCCTCAAGCTTTTGTCCTAGGTCCTCTTTTCTTCTCTTTCTATAGTTTCTCGGTAACCTCATCAGATCCTATGGGGCTATTTATCACATCTATGCAAATGTCTCCCAGATCTAGAAATCCAGCTTGTCTCTCCTTTGAGCTGCCTATCAGACATTCCAAACTGGATGTCCCAGAGACATCTTAACCTCAACACATATAAAACTGAGCTCGTTATGTTTACCTCTAAACTCTCCCCTCTTCCACACTATTTAGGTTGAAGGCCCCACCATCCTGGCATGCTCCTCAGTTCAGGATTTCAGCATTATTTTGCCTCCTTGTTTTCTATCACCCCCACATATCCAATCAGTTTGCAAAATATTTTGTTTTCCACATTCATGACACGACTCTCATCTGACCCCTTCTCTTCAGTTCAGATCATCATCACTCCCCTACATTATTGCAGCAGCTTCTAATGGTTCTCCCTGTCTCAAGTCTCTACCCACCCCAGTCCATCCTATTCCCTGCTGACAAAATAATTTTCCTTAAGTACATATCTGGCCATCTGACTATCCTACTCAGCTAAACCAGTGACTTCCAATAGCATCTAGACTAAAATACAAATCCCTCTATTTGGCTTTTAAAGCCTTAGATAACTTAGCCTCAACCCATCTTTCCAGGCTACTTGGACTTTACTATCTCTCCTGTACTCTTAGTACAGCTAAACTGGCCTTCTGTTCTTTGCATGTGACCCTCCCTCTCCTGTCTCCCTGCCTTTGCGTTATTGATCGAACAAGACTGGAATTCATTCCTTCTTTACCTCCACCTCATAGCATCCTTCTCTCCCTTTAAGATAAAACTCAAGCACCATTTTCAACATTAAGGTTTTCCTGATGCCACTTGCTAGGACCCTAGGAAGAGTTTAAGTCTTGCCTTGCATTTACCTACTGTGCATAGATTTATAAACTTTATATTTGAATTCTATCTATTTTTATATTTGCATGTTGTCTTCTCAGTTAGAATGTAAGCCCCTTGAGAGTAGGGATTGTTTCATCCTTCATATTTATATTCCTAGAGCCTCACTCTATGTTTGGCACATAGTAGATATATAATAAATATTTATTAAAGGATTAGATGGTCTTTTAAGTCCTTTATAGCTCTAAATCTATAATCCTAAATGGTCATTCATTCTTTCCTTGAACATCTCCAATGAGTTCATTTTGGAGGTGACCCTTTTCACTGTTTAATAGCACATGTTAGAATTTTTCACTCATTTTAACCTCAGTTCTTCCTCTTTTTAACTTCTATCCACTGGTTCTAATGCTGTTGCCCATTAGGTCCAAACTAACAAGCCTTACCATCACCCCATCATCATCATCATCGTTCTTTCAGCAACCACAAAAATGGTTAGGCTTGTTAGCTCACACCCAATGAGCAGCATTAGAACCAATGGATAAAAATTAAAAGGAAGCATATTTGAGGTCAAAACAAGAAAAGAAAATTGAAGATATGCTATTAAACAGTGAAAATGGTTGCCTCCAAAATTATTATTGTTAACATTAACAAAAATGACAATAATAACTCACATTGTATAGTGCTTTAAGGACCAGAAAATTCCAAATCATAGTGTTCCTAAGAAGTTGAGTCAGAATACTACCCTACCATCACTCCTATAAATCTTCCTTGGGTATAGATTTGGTCATGTCTTTCCTCTGCTCAAAATCTTTTGACTGTTCCCTGTTATTTACCTAGAAATATTCAAATTCCTTTGCCCAGGATGAAAGACATTTCACAATCTGGTGTCTTCCCCCATGACAGTCTTTCATATATTTGAGGTCAGAAATCATGCTCCCCATCACCTCCCAAAACTCCTCTTCTTTGGTGCCTCATCAAAATCTACATAGGCATCTTCAGAGCCCCAGAAATGTCAAAATTCAGTCTTCCTGATACTGTTGATGAATGAAGGGTGGACACAAAGGAGGGAAAGAGCTGTTTCCATAATTGGAACAACAAATTCCTCAAACTCCTAATGCCTTGAATCTTCCGCTCTTCTTCTCTAGTTTATTTGGCTCCATATAGGGAAGAAATTCCTAATAATGAGACATAGCCTAAAATAAAATGGGCTGCCTTGGCAGCTAGTTGGTTCCCCATAACTAGCAGTTTTTAAGCAGAGACTTTATGACCATTTTGAGGAGATAGGAAGATAGACTCCTGTTCAGTCCTAGGTGCTAGATCTATGGTCCTTCTTATTTTGAAACATCAGGATTCTATGATCTCTATAAAGCAGCATGGGCACAGTGGAAAAGGTGTTGGACTTGGAATTAAACCCCTTGTAATCTCAGGGCCAGAGAACAGATGTAACATCTCACTGCTGGTAAATAATAGATAGAAAATTCAAATCCCAGTTAGGCTCTAAAACCTGTTCTCTTGTCACCACACCACATTGGCTGCCTCTTGAATTCTGAAAAGCTTCCACTGAGTCTTTTGCATGCCAGACTTCCAAAGCCTGAAAGGGATTATTCTCAACTTGGGCTGCTATCTCCCATCTACTAAGTTCAATGATCTCTCTCATCATTACCAGCTGGTATAAAAGTATCTTCCACCAAGAATGGAAAGGCACACAGTGGAATGACCCATCTAGGAAATCCCCAACCAAAACAAGTTAAATGACTCTCTCCTCACTGCAAACCATCTACTAGGACAAAGACAAAATTACCACCCTTCCATCCAATGAGGTCACTAGGGTTCTATACAGTAAGCCCATTCACCCAGAAAAAAATAACAAGGTTTTAAATTCCATTTTCCACAGGTTGTCAATTGAAAACTCAAGTGGAAAGCACTTTTCTTTGTCACCTGCTATATATGTGTTCTTTCCTATTATAGTCAAGGCTTCCTTGGGGAAACAAAGATATTGAAACTTTCCTGGGTATGTCTTAGCACTATGGCTTCTAGAAGGGGAAAGGTAATGCCCAGAGGAAGCTTCTAAGAGGGAAACAGATAAATACAAATATCCTGCTGTCCACTACCAAGAAGAGATGACACCTTTAATAGATCAGAGAGGATTCCCACTTTGTCAATTCCATCTGACCCAAATCAGAAAAGCCACAATACTTTCCCTGGGGAATTTTCCTTTAAAACCTAGTCAAAGTTGGAAGGCTGTCAGGGTTTCCAAAAATAGGGGTAGGGTAAAAATATATTCTCTCCTTTCCTGAACTTTTATAGTATTTACTGTTTATAGCTGTCATAAGATCATAATGGTAGAACATCAGAGCTAGACAAGCCAATAGAACATAGAATTTTTAGTAATCTTTGTCATGAATATAGAATATTAGAATTAGAAGATGGAAGAATAAATGAGTGGGAATAGTTTTCAAAGCTAAATATTTTATTGATACCTTTTTAATATCAGAGTTACCTCCCAATAACACTCCTCACCATCTTCAAAGAAACAACTCATAACAAAAAAGTAACATTAAGTAAAATAAATCAAAACATTGGCCCATCTGATGATGTATAGTCATTATATATCTGTATTGCACCTCTTACCCATCAAATGGATGGAGGAGGCATGTAATAGTAAAGTGAATTTATGAATGAACTAGCCCAACCACTTCATTTTAAAAAGGAGAAAGCTGACAAAAGGGAAATAACAAGCCAGGACTAGAACCGGACCTTCTGATTCCTGGGTATGTATATGTTCTGTCTGATGCATCAGAATAACTCTCTATAGATTAGAAGCCAGCAAATTCAACAACAATGACACTATAACCCCAGGGAAGAGATGTAGTCAGAACAACTCCATAATAAGTTTTATTTTTGTTATTGTTGTTTTAAAATAAAATGTTTGTTGTTTTTAACTTCCTAGACAATTCAAATGTCCAACAATAGGATGGGTTACTTAGCTATATATTTAACCCCATGGAATTGGAGGTTATACAAATCAGCTGGGCAACCATTCTTCGGGGGGGGGGGGGGGTGCCATAGAGAGGCTCAGCATCCATCAGGTAGGACCTTGTACTAGATAACATCAGAAGTTCCTGTTACCTTTGTATTCTGAGAGTTTAACTCTATTTAATACACTCTCTATTAAAACTGGAACTGCTTGCCTGGTAATAGATTATATGACTGTGCTCTCTCTACCTGGCTCCAATTTGGAAAACCAATCCCACCAGATTTCCAGGCAGTTCTCTGGAGGCTGTTGTTGATCACCTTTGATTTCCCTAAGTGATTTACAGTTTGAATGGCAGAGACCAAAGGGTCTATATGTTGCAGGTGTTCTTTAGGTGACTTGGCACTGACGATAGAACAAAAGTCACATCCAAGACATTTTTCCCTTAGGATAGTCTAATATTTGGGGGAAGGATTGTAGAAGTTATTTTTAGAACTGCATTTCCTTCTCTCCCAGGAGAACATCAGGCCAGCTTATTCTTAGGATTATGGCCCTTTCAGGACCTTCTGCCTGAGAGAAGATTAAAACTAGTGGCTGACACTTTCAATGGAAGTATCACCAAAGGAGGTCAATGAACTGAAGAGATGCCATGTGATATACTGGAAATGCACTGGTCCAGAAGTTAGGAGGCTTACTTTCAAATACTAACTCTTAGGTTTACCACCTTTCTACCCCTTGAATAAGTTATCTCTCCAAGCCCTAGCATCCTCATTTTTAAAATTAGAATAAAATGTCATGTAGTGGGGAAAGTGTTGACTTTGGTGTCAGGAGACCTGTGTCTGAATCTCAGTTCTACTCCTTGCTATGAGACAAGAAAAGTCACTTAACCTTAGTTTTTCTCATGTATAAAATGATGAGGTTACACTGAATGACCTCTGAAGTCCCTTTTAGCTCAGAATCTCTGACCCTGTGATCCTTGTATTACTTTCCTCATAAGGGATTTCCAATTAAGAAGTCAATGTAAAAGGTCATAGAGGAACCAGGCTCTCCCACATATACACTAGCAATGATCTGAAAATGGAATTGGAATAAATAAAGATTAAGGAATACAAGGAGAAACAATCATATCTTTACCAAACCCAAGACTATGCAGAAAGGAAGTCAAAAAGACTGGAAGACTGAATATAGCCCTATAGGGAAATAGAAGAAATGAACTTTTACTAGAATAGAAGCATTCCTGATTGAGTTAAATAAGTACCTCAAAATGTAGATAGAGGAGTTGAGAGAAATCTAAAGAGCTAAACACATTTAAGAGTTTGGAAGGTATTGAACAATGATGAAATATTTATATCTTAGAATAATTCCTGACATATAGTAGGCACTTAATAAATTAATGGAAAGTTAATCAAATTACAGAGAAAAAGAGTCAGCAAAACTAAAATGATTGAGAATCTCAATTCTAAACAAATCTAACAAAACCTAAACAAACCTAACAAAAAGAGAAATAAGCAAAATGTTAAGGACCCAGTTAGAAAAGATAGATATTATGGGTATCTGATTATTGCTGAAGGGGAATAGAAAGGAATATACATACTTTAATAGTTCAAGGCATTTTCACAAAAACTGACTATATGGTTGTAATGGTAATGGTAATTTGAAGATCTCCCTTGCTCCTTAATAGGTCAAATGTAACCCCATGGAGCCTGTGGTGGGAGGAGTTTGCTGAACAGGTGTGGCAGGAAGCTGAGAGAGCACTTAGAGGTGGGGGAGAGAGAGGATGCAGGCAAGCAGAAAGCTAGACCTGTGAGTTTTTGCTAGGGAAGGCTTCAGGATGATGTTGCTCTCTGGGGTGATAAGGTATATTAACTTCTTTGTTGCTGTGATGGATTTGGTTTTCTGGTGTTAGGATTTGTCTTTCTAGTGTTGGGATTCAGCTCTCAGATGTCTGAAAAAAGTTTTACTTCTGTCTTCTAAATGGAGAGCGTGTTATATTGTGCCAGAACTATGCTGGCATATCCATAGTCACCATCAGAGCTGTGAATATTGCCTTGGTGATACAATGGTGGGGTACAAAAATCTCATGAACAAATTCAGAAGAGCAAAAATGTTAAACCCATCCTTTATGGACCACAATGTAATAAAAATTACAGTCATAACAATTTCCTTTAAAAAAGTATTAAAACTTAAATGGGAACTAAATAATTTAATCCCAAAGAATTGATGGGTCAAACAATAAATGATAGAAGCAATGGATAATTTAATCAAAGAAAAATAGAAACAATGATATAGCATCTCAGAATTTGGGTGTTTAGCCAAAGTAGTCTTCAGAGTAAAAATTATCACTCTGAACACTTTCATTAACCAAAGAGAGAAAGAAGGAATTAATGAGTTAGATGTGCTACTAAAATGTCCAGAAAAGCAAAAAAAAAAATTAACTAAATGCAATTATCAGGGAAATTTTGAAAATAAAGGAATAGATTAGCAAATTTAAAAGGAGAAAAAATAGAAGTTGGTGTTTTTAAAAACTAATAAAAAAAGATAATCATTTGGATAATATAATTTTTAAAGGAACATCAAATTGTCAGTATGAAAAATGAAAAAAAAGACCACAACAATGAAGAAAAAATCAAGGAAATTTTCAGAAATCATTTTGCTCAATTGCCTGCCAACAAAACTGATAACTTAAATGAAATGATTGAATATTTATAAAAATATAAAATATGTAGCTCACCAGAATAATAAACATGGAGTTTAAATACTCCAATCTCACAAAAAGAAATTGAATAACCCATAACTGAATTTCCAAAGATAAAAACCCAAGGACAAGAGGATTTATAAATGATTTCTATAAAACATTCAAAAAACAATTAATTCCAATATTACATAAGCTGTCAAATCCCTCCTATGATACCAATGTGGTCTTGATATCTAAACCAGGGGAAAATAAAGCAAAGAGAAACCCAAAAGCAATATCCTTGATGCATATAAACATTAAAACCCTGGATAAAATTTTAGTAATGAGTTCATAGCAGCATATTTAAAAGATTACATCCTATGCCTTGATTGGATTTATACTAAGAACACTGGGTTAGCTTAATATCAAGAAAAGTAATTTTTAAAATAGAGGCAGTTTGGTATAATGGAGAGAGAGCTAGTCTTGAAGCCAGAAAAGCCTGCGTTTAAGTTGATTTCTGACTCATACTGTATTTGTGACCCTGGAAAAATCACTTAATCTCTCAGTGCCCTGTGCACCTATCTCATACTCTTAAGTTACAAAGAAGATGCTGACTTGCCTTATTTGGAGCTTCCATATCTGGATGCCCTAACTAATGATTTTGTAGATTTAGTTATTATTCCTATAACATAGTAGACATTAATTTTATGATCCCAAGATCATATTAATAAATACAAAATAAGTTTTTGACAAAATACAATAACCATTTAAAAATATTTCAAAGCATAAAAATTAATGGTCCTTTCCTTAAACTAAGAGTCAGGAGGCCTTTCCAAAAAGATCATGGGTGAGGCAAGGCTGTCCATTAACATTACTGTTATTTGACATAGTTTTAACTATATCAGCTAGGTGGCACAGTGGGTAGAGTGCAGGGCCTGGAGTCAAGAAGACCCATCTGTTATGGGAATGGGAATTTAAGATCTTCCTTGCCCCTAGGCCCTTTGATAGGCTTAAGTGACCCTGAGAACCTTCCTTGATTTGAAAATATACTTTGCCCCCTAATAGGCTGAATGTGGTCACATGGAGCCTGTGGAAGGAGGCTTATTTTTACTTTGTGATTGGGCAGTGGGTCAAGAGGGTTGTAACATTCTCTGATCCAGGAGAAGGCTATATATACCCTGATGTGAGGTTTGGCTTTGGGGCTCACTTTGAGAAAAGTAATGTGATTTGACCAGATGAGACTCTGGGAAGCCATTGACCCCCCGGCTTTGAAAACCCAGATGTTGGTGCTTCCCTCTCTGGTAACTGTGACCAGATATGGGTGTAATGGTCAGACAGTCAGAAGCCTGTCTGCTGCTTTTAACTTCTGCTTGTAACTTGTTTGTATTCTCTGAGGTTCAGAGTGCTGAACTTTTTCCCCTGAACTACATAAATGACATATGTTTGATTAAAGCAAGATTGTTAACCCATTTTGAGTTGCTTTCCTTTAGAAAAGCAGATCTAAGAACCTGTGTTGGTAGCCACCTTGGGTATGCTAGGGTGCTTGCTACTACATCATATTCCTGAGTTCAAATTCAGCCTAAATCAATTACTAGCTGTTTGACCATGGTCAACCTATTTAGCTCTGTTTGTATCAATTTTCTCATCTGTAAAATAAGCTGGACAAGGAAATGTTAAACCACTCTAGGATCTTTGTCAAGAAAAACCCAATGAGGTTATGAAGAGTCATACATGACTCAAACTGACAATAGTCTTAGAGATACTAGTTATAACAATAAGATTAGAAAAATAAATTGAGATAACGAACATAGGCAAATGAATAAAAGGATGATTGCATTTTGTGCAGATGATAAGATACTCTGTTTAGAGAACTTCAGAGATTCTGCTAAAAATTAACTGAAATAACCAGCTGTAACGCCATGCAAGAGCAGCTTTCCAGAAGAATGATACTGTGAAAAGCATTTAAGGTTCTGATTACACGGTATAGTGAACACTCTATTCAGTAACAAATCAAAGCAAAACATTGACAGAAATCCAGGTACAGCATTCACAATATGACGGCTTATCACAGAAAATCACAACCTAGTATTCACAACAGCTTATCATTAAAATGGCCACATAGTTTTCACCAAAGTGGCCACAAAGTTTTGAACAAAGAGCAATCACCTCAAAGTACAATTGTCAAAGTCTTCCACTCATGGGGCACACTAAGTTAACTCAATCAGCAATTGAGTTATTATTCAGCAATCAATTACTAAGTATCATTAATCACTATGTATAATCATAAGAAAATGCACAGACCCTCCATCCCTAGGTCACTAGTAAACTACAATTTCATCACTACTCAGTACCCATGGAGAGGTCTTTTCATCTTGACTAGAGGCAGGCAACTCCTACCTGAATCCACCAAACAGTCACCTGGATTCAAAAGCAGACAGCTCCCAGTTCCTTGTCCAGCCCTCCATGGAAGTTCTGCTCCACACTGAAGTTCACAGGGTCCAGTCCATCTCAAATCCTTCACAATTTCTGTTCCTGGGAATTCAAGGCTCAACCAAGCCACGAACAGACAAAGTCTTAGCATCCCCATCATGTTTCCTCAGTCTTCTGCAGCTTGTTAAAAAAATCAGAATCACCTTATCCAGCCTGGGGCAGAGGGAGGGGGAGGCTCCTGGGCTCCTTTTCAGAAGAAGCTCCACTACCACAAGTTCTCAGGAAATTCTGACTCAGTTCTCTACTAGCATACATTTTAATGAATCTTGATTAATTTTTATGTATAATTGGAGAAAATTTTGTTGGAAGAGAGAAAGTCTTTTAAGATGGCAGTTTGCTTCATCCAAACAAATATTTGTTTGTTTTAAATAACAACCAGTGATATCTTTTATTTTTCATATCTTTTAGCTGTCTGTAATGGGAAAAATGCAGTCAATGTGTAATGTTCACTTGCAAAAGTTTTCCTGTTCTCTACAAATACCCTCATCAAAGACACCTTCAATGTAAGTGTAGATGATGCTCATAAAAGTTTGTATAGATGGGAAATAAGGCTTGTAGGTTAGTAGAGGTTGATAGTCTTTCAATTGCCTTTTAGTCTTTACAAGGAAGGTCTGGGATTTTCTCCCCTGGCTGTAGAATCTACTCTCCTTGTGATATCTTTTTAATTCAATCTCTCATTACTCTTATAATCATATCACCTAAAACCAGTATCTATTCTATACAGACTTAGTCTAAATCAGATGTTTTTTCTTTCTTTTATCTCCTAATTGTCATTTCTTTAAAAAAAAAAAACAGGATTTTGAATCCAAGTGTCTTTGATGGTGAGAGAAGAGCTTATTATAAAAATCTCTGCAGATCATTTCTGTTTTTCTTATTTGTGTTTTCCTCTTTCCATTTTCATGCTTAAATGTCCTGGGAGTCACTGCCTGGTTGGATCTCTTGACAAGCTTTTATTAGCATGCTTTGTTTTCCACTTCTCTCCATTTCATGAAGTGATCCTGCTACTAATCTTCCATTATCCTTCGTATTAAAAGGTTTATATTTTAAGCCAATGTTGCCCTTGGCTTCCATGTTTCTCTGTTTTACAAGTTATGTTGCCTTACTAAGGAATTTTGAGGGGCTGTTTAGGTCTTCTTATTGTGGCCATTTATTTATATCAGCCAAACCTCTTTATGAAAATGTTGTAGTCTATGATTTTTCTTTCTTCCATTTATATTCTGTTTTTCATCATTAATTATTCACTTTCATCTATTAAGATGGAATTTATATTGTAGTTATACCCTTTTTCTCACTCTAGAATTTTTTTCTGAATTTGTACTAATTTTTATCTGAACTCTATCAAGGTTGTGTTATAACTACTGAGTGACAATGTATCCAAAACTTACTCCCCATCTGTGATTGGTTATTTCCATTTTAAATATAATCAATAAGGCCCAGAGATGTAAAGAGATTTGCCCAAAGCCACACAGGTTCTAAGTGGTAAAACCATCAATGGAACCCAAGTCTCTGAAATGTCAGCCCAGCACTCTTTCTCAGATACCCCTCTGCCTTTGCCGAAGGACTCTGTTAATAATAGAAATATGCCTTTTAACAAGTAAAATAATTATGCAGAAACAACAGATGCTAATAATTTTCATTTCTGTGGGGAAGAAAATGATTAAGGTTTAACATAATGACAAAGTTACATTAGATGAGAACAGGGGGCGGCATAGATAACAGGAGACAATGTATGTGTGATCACAGCCCTTCATTTCAGAAAGAACTTTCACACTGGGACCAGATCCTCAAACATCAATCTATCTACATCATATGTCAAATTCCAACTCTGTTCAAGCTCCAGCATGAGATTTCTGAATAGATGTTAGGAGTTGATATTTTCATCCAAATTGTTTTTCCTCCATTTTAATCACAGAAACTGAAAATAATAACATCTTGGAGCTAGAAGGGACTTAAAAGGTCATCTAGTCTAACATCTCAGCAGGGCAGAAAGCCTTTCTACAGCTTCACTGAAAGATTCTCATCTAGCCTTTTCTTACACCCCATAGAGAAACAAACTCAATATTCTTCCATAATTAGACTGTACTTCATCCTAGTAAATATTCATCTCTCAGTAACTTCCCCCTAACCCCCACAAGCAACTACGTGGTGATAGGGCACCAAGCCTGGAGTCAGGAAAATCTGAGTTCAAATATTGTCCCAGATATACGCTAACTGTGTGACTATGGGTAAGTCATTTAACCTCTCTCCCTCAGTTTTTCTTAACTGTTAAATGAGGACAATAATGGCATCTAACTCCCATGTTTGTTCTGAGGATCAAATTAAATATTTGTAAACCACTTAGCAAAATGCCTTACACATAGTAGACATTTAATAAATGTTTATTTCCTTCTCAAGTTTTCCTTTCTCCAGGCTAAACATTCCTTTAATGATCCCCAATATATCATAATTTTCTGGCCTCTTCAGCATCCTAGTCACTTTTTTAAAAGAGATTCTACCTTTTAAAACTTTCCTAAATTACAATATTCCAAATGTGAAGTAATATTCTCCAACCCAACAGACTGGTCAACTGCAATCCCTTAAGAATGATATTCATAGGATTTAGAAGTATAAGAGCCTTGGAACATATATTTAAACTGGAAAAGACCTTAGAACATCAACCTTTGGAACTTAGAGAATCGATAGAATATAAAATTTCAGAACATACAGTGTTAGGTCTAAAAGCAATCTTAAAATATAAGATGTTGGAATATAAAGTATAGAATGTTAGAGGTGAAAGAGACATTAGATCTAATCATCTTATAAACAAAGAAATTGAAGCCTGAAGAGAAATCATTTTCCCAATGCGACAAGACTAGCTAGTGGCATAGTTTGGACTAGTACCTAGGTCTCCTGACTCCCTTGTTAAGGCTCTTTCTGCTACAATTAGAATGTACAATGTGAACTATTTATATATTCTTCTGCGACTACTAATGAGGAAGTCTATCTGGAGAATGTTTAAAAAATTTCTCCCCCATGTTATGACTAATGGGAGACAGGCAGAGGCTTTGAATTTAAATATTGTTTTCACTGTTGGATGGGTATGACAGTCCTGAGCATAACAGGTTACCATAGCTACCTTAATATAGGTCTCATGCAATGTTAGTGTAGGGGTGTGGTAAGGAGAGTGTTGGGTGGGCTAGTTCATTGGGATTGCAGTTGAGTGTACTCCTCACTATGAATAACAGACCTCTCTTTGGAACTTGGGAAAGTCTGCCATTTTTCCTGGGACCACCCAACTTCTAGGGCATTGCCAAAGGGGTGGACTAGATCTCTGGTGCAGGGAGCACACTACTTGAAGGAATGTTAATATGCATTTCTAATCCTAATGAGTGCTATGCACAAAAGGAATTATATTGTATTCCTTTGCCCCAGGAATCATATTATCTCCAAGGGTACCAAAATGTCACCCTGGAAACATATACCCAGTTCGGGAAAAGTTAACATGTGATCAAGCAACATCTGTTTTAACATTTTCTGTATTAAAGAGCCCACTGCCTTCATAAGCAGCCTGTTCCAGCATGGGACAATTCTAATTGTGAGAGCTTAGTAGAAAGAATCTTGAAACAAAAATATTGAATTTTTGAAGGTGCACTTTAGAATCTAGAATGTTAGAACATAGAACAGAATGTTAGAGGCAGATGAGACTGGTTGTTATGGGTCATGTGACCAATTAGATAGTGAGAATGGACATTTTCTTCAATCCTCACAACCTCTCCAAAATAAGAATTAACCATAAAACTCTAATAAGTTAGCACCGCCCACCTCCAATTAACTAGCAGGAAAGAATGCTAATTTCTAATTCCTAATGTGTTCACTCATCACCCTCTCCCACACTAGCCCCTCAATGCTCTGGCAGGGCTACAAACCCTCACTCTAGACTTACAACAGAACGCTGGCCAACTCACCTGTACAGCAGAGGTAGAGGCACAGAGAAGCATGTTCTGGCTAGGGAAGCAGCATCCCTGCTGTGATTCAGCAGTGCTCAGCCAGAGAATTAAGGAACAGAGGGAAGTGGAGGCAGGATATCAGTGGGAGAGGGGAGAGGCAAGGGCTCCACCAGACCTGAAGGAAAAGGGACTGTTATCCAAATAAAAGCAATTCTGTCTACTCAACAGTCACTTGGGACAGAGACTGAAGTTGGTGAATAGTGAATGTGGGAGGAGGCTAAGAGAGCTTTGAGGTACTGCCCTCAGGAAAACCATCATCAAAGGGGAAGGCCTAAGAAAGTAAGAAATAGGTAACTATAAGGGAAAAAAAAGACTGAAATGACTAAATATCTCAAGAGAAAGAAAATTTAATTTAAAACACTGAAAACAGGCAGATAAACCAACAGGGAATATATTAAAAACAGGGGAAATGTGGCCTCCAGATCATTTAAATGAGTCCAAACATCTCTGAATAAATATTATAAGATAAAGAAAAATTCATTAATATCTGCTAAGGCAGAAGAGAACATGAGATTACAGCATTATGTTCCCAAATCATTCAAGAGAGAAATAAGAATTGTGAAATAGAACTTGTGACCTATACATCACAAATAATTGACAAAATAGAAAAACTTTAGTCCTTGGTGGCAAACCTCACCATACACACACACACACACACACACACACACACAATAGAACCACATAACATAATATCAGAGCTGAGACATGAGAACATGGGATCTTAGAATACAAAAAAATATATATCTGAGCTTTAAGGGGCTTTAAAAATGATTTAATCCTATCACAATTTTCAGAGGAGGAACTGATATTCAGAAACAAAGTGATTTACCCAAAATGACTTACAGTTAGTTGCTGACAGAACCAGAACCAGAAGCAAGTTCTTTTCACTCCTGTACAAGTGTTCTGAACACTAGATGATTATATCCAATCATTGTAAGCCATTTTATATAACTCACTTTAGAAATTTTTTCAGGGTGGTGTCAAACTAATGCCATTTTGAAAGGTACCAATTATATCCACTACTGCAATTACACAGCTCTTTTGTACATAGTTCTGCACTTTCTATAGTTCTCAGTTGATTTTTAGCTCTAACTCTCCATCAGTGCCTTCTTTTCACCTATAGACTACAAATTAAATGTTGGGTTACTCCCAAGTATATTGACACCATGGGAATGATAAAATAATGACAAGTATTAGTCTTGATGATTGTGACTTACTTTTTGAGTAAGCACACTAATAGTAATAAATTGCTTGGTCATGCTATAGAAACCTGACTAACGGAACATCATTAATTCAATGGTGAAGACAACAATTTTCAGGATAGACACAGCTATGCTAGCAGAAAGATTCTGCACCAAGGCTCTAGTCCAAGTGCCATTAAGTCTCTGTTTGTAGTCTTGACCGAATCATTCTCTGTCTTTCAGCCTAAGCTTACTCTCTGTGATATGAGACAGTTGGACTAAATAATCTCTAAAGCCTTTCTAGCTCTAGCATTTTGTCCAAAAATTCTATGTTCTAATGTCTCTCCTAGTGTTAACATTTTGGTTTATGTTCTAACAACCTATATTCTCAAGTCCTTTGTACCGCTAATACTCTGCATTCCAATTCTAGCATTATGTGTTATATGTTCCTTAGGTCCCTTCTAGTGTTAACATTCATATAATCACAAAAATCTCAGAGTTAGAAAGGATATCAGAGTTCTAAACCTACTTATAACTGAATACAAATTCTTGATCTTACAATACCTCTAAAATATAAGTCTCCAGACTCTGCTTAAAGAACTCCAATGAAGGGGAACCCACTTCCTCTAAGGAGACCTATTTTGCTTCTTAACAGCTCTAATTTTGAGGTTGTTTTTCCTTATATCAAGCATAAATCAATCTCTTTACATTTACCACCTTTTATGAACCACTGTTCTAGACTAAACACCCCCAGTTCCTTAAAGCAATCCTGGTATGACATGGTATCAAGTCCTCTCATCATTCTGGTTCCCATAAGCTGGCTACAGTCTTACTCAGCAGTGCCTTTCATTGTGTGATCATTCTATGTTCTAAAATCTCTATTGCATAGCATACTGGAGAGACTCCAACCACGCTTTTCACAGTTAACTCTATTGGAAATTTTGCATGCACTATGCCTTCCAAGCAAGGTCTTTAATCATGTCCTTAGAGATTTACCCTTTAATCGGCCTTCTTACTATGGGTTATTGACTGTCAGATGTTTAAGGGTTAGATGGATTATCTCCCTGCAATAAGCTAGAAAAACATAATTTTTCCAAAAGTCATTAACCTTTCTAGGAAAAGCAGATTTCTGCACTAATCTGAAACTCCACAGCTATTAGATATTTCTTCCTCTCAGCGGGAAGTCACAAACTTGCATTGATGAAACTGTAATCTTTTCCCATATATTTCCAAAAAATGTAAAATCACTCTCACAAAAAGAAAATCACTGTGGATTTATAATAATCATAATAGCTTACCTTTTTCTAATGGCTTTTTTTTTGGTTTAGAGAGGACTTTCCTCACAACAACCCTTGACTCAACATTCAGTGTAGGGAGAGGTAACATGATTTGTCCAAGGTCACAAAGGCTAAAAATGTCAGTGTCAAGATGGTTCCCTGTCTTCAAGTTCAAAGTTTTCTCATTATACTTCATGGATTCTTAATGAAGAGTAGAGGGGGCACAAGACAGATCACTCAGCCATAAACACTACCAGTGGAATCCCCAATGGCATATCTCTGAAGTTCTCCTTCTTTGCAACATGGAGAACTCAGCCCTCAAGAACCTTCCAAATAACCTCCTTTGAGGCAAATGATCCCTGTTCTTACTGGTGGCAGAAAGTATATATTCTTACTGCTATGTGTTTTAATATTGCATTGGAAAATCTGATTACTTTTCCACTATTTTCCACTCATTTGTGTATGATTAACTGTGTTTGTTTCAAGTTACTGGTGTTTATCTTTTGTCTCATCCTTCTACTAAACCATTACCTCCATAACATAGCCTTAGCTAAACTTTTATCTCTCTTAGTGCCTAGCACTATGCCCCATATATTTTAGGTGCTTTATAAATTTTTGCTGAATGAATAGATAAATGGATGGGTGGATGGATGGCTGAATAGATGGATAGATGTGCATAGGTGGATAGATGGATGGATGGATAGATGGATGGATGGATGGATGGATGGATGGATGGATGGATGGATGGAATATGAATGATGCTGTCAACAGCAAAGCTACCAAGAGGGAAGAGAAACTTAAATGAGGTCTGTAAAAAGTTATAACAGTTATGGAGCAAAGCAGTGCTCATGCAGGAACAAAAGCTTGTCATATCACCTACATGCATCATGGAAAAGAGTTTCTGGGTGGCAGGCATTATAAAATGATCATCAGGAAAGAGATCCAACAAGCCCAATGGATATAGGCCGGATGTGGTCTAAGCACAATGCCCCATCCCAGGCATCCAATGAATAACCAATCACACAGTCTAAAGAGCAAGGTAGAAATACAAGAGATTCCAGATCTAAGAGATTTGGTGGGGAAATGGGGTCTGTGTATGAAGGCAATGGGTCTAAAGGCAAAAGAGAAGAGGGTCTCCTCAGAGAAGTGCAGGGCACTGTCAGGAGAACAATGTACTGAGCAGAGAACAGGAATAATTGGCTGTAAGCAAAGAATCAACTCAGAGCAGTAACATTTCATATGGGTAGCATGCTGGTCTTGCCTGCCTTCTATACACAGCTGAAACTGGGCCCACAAATCTGTAGACTCAGTCAAAACTCCCCGAAGTTGGCATCACCTCTGCTCATTACTTTACTCTAGGGCAGCCAATGAGTACCCCGGGGAAAGAAAGTTAGCAGAGGTGGCAAACCCTGTACTGGGTTTGTACTGTACTGATCTATTGTGCTGGGGCTCTCACCCTGCTTGCCAGGCTGAGTATTGACATGTGAATGCTATGCAAATCAGCAGGTGATGGATTCAGGGGCTAGAAACAGAACACTTTCCTCTATCCACAGTCACTTGGGAATTTCCTTTCTCCTCATCCAACTGTAGATCTTCTTTGATTCCCATGCCACTAGATCCAGTCCAAGGCCACAGTATTCTCTGTGGATTTATGCATGGAGGTTAATGTCTGTG
Source organism: Gymnobelideus leadbeateri (assembly GCA_011680675.1). NCBI lineage: Eukaryota > Metazoa > Chordata > Mammalia > Diprotodontia > Petauridae > Gymnobelideus > Gymnobelideus leadbeateri. Next base: position 48,656 of record WOXC01002574.1, read on the forward strand.
CTCATCTCTAGGGGAAAATGGGAAATCCAGGGACTGACCATAATTGATCATCTCAAGGTGGTTATGAAATCTGAACTCACATGCCAGGAATAAAGCAAGTGTGTGATTGTGTGCATTTCAAGGTATTCTTTGGTCTGTGCTATTAGAAAATACCTAGGCAACTGTGAAAATAAGCAGATCCATCACAGATACTATCCAGAAGACAAATGGCTCATATATTCTAGTATATTAACCACAAACTTGAGGGACTGGGAACATAGCTAGGCTTGTAGGTGTCCAACAGCAGCTTCCATGCACATAGGGACTAGAGGGAGGGGGTTGGTCAGATAGGATCAACGCTGATGAATTGTGCAGGTACATATTCCAACTATCCAACTTTTGCTGCTATTATGAGAATGCCACTATTATGAACATGAGAAAGGGCAAGAAACAATAGCTAATAAGGCTCAGAGGACTCAAGGGTCTAGGGATCCTTCACACAACCTTATGGGAGATTATGTGTAGCCCCTGACTATTGATCCCAGAGCACAAGTAAGCAGGAGTTTATGGGATTTATCTGTCTTCCTTTGGTGTCTAGATGGTTCTAAAGTCAGATTCTGTGTTTTTCCAAAGGCTGGCACAAAGCCCATCACAAAGGGAAAGCTGAGCAATGATGTCATCTGTCAGACATTCATTCTATGAGCTACAAAACTGACCTTGGCCTGATTAGTTCAATCTCCTATCATTAGTGCATGGCTACCAAAAACTGGGTGGCATTTGGTTGTGATCCTCTGATCTTTGAAGACCATAAGCTTCATTTAACACTCTTAACCTACCTTTCTGAATTCTTGAGTAAGTGCCTACTGATCTATTATAACTATGTACCCTTTTATGAGGAAGAGAGAGAGAGAGAGAGAGAGAGAGAGAGAAGGGGGGAGAGAGAGAAGAGGTAGAAGAGAGACAATAGAGAGATGATAGATAGATAGATAGATAGATAGATAGATAGATAGATATAGATAGATGGATAGATAGATGAAGAAATGGATGGATGGATAGATATATGTATAGATAGATAGATAGATAGATAGATAGATAGATAGATAGATAGATGAATAGATAGATGAATGGATAGATGGATGGATGGATAGATAGATGAATAGATGGATAGATGGATGGATGGATAGATAGATAGATAGATAGATAGATAGATAGATAGATAGATAGATAAATGGAGCATTTCTTAAATACTTCCTATGTGTCAGGCACTCTTCTGATAGTAGAGATCCAAATACAAGCAAACAAGGCAGTCACTACCTTTAAGGAATTTACATTCTAGTGGGGGAAAACATTCCATAACGAAATGCTGGAAAGTGGGGGGGGAGTAGGGGAATGCTCATAAAGGCATGGTGAGGAAATTGCTGGGAGACCTGGGGTCATAGCAAGATGAGGAAAAGGCTCCCCTATAAGACTCGGGAGATACAGGAGTGTGATTCATGGTTATGGTGTGTTGGAGATAGTGGTAGAGTAGAGAAATAATGAGTTAGAGGAGAAGACGGTACCCACAGGGAAGTGCGAAGGCAGTGTCAGGAGAACAATGCACAATGCACTGAGCAGAGAACAGTCATAACCGCCTACAAGCAAAGACCTAGCATCTTGGCGATTGCTATTCTCACGCTGGAATCCCTCCCACCTTGCATGATTCCAAGAGCACCTAAAAAAGGCTTCCCTGTAACTCTGAATTACATCTGCCCCATCCTACTTTCTGACACCTGAAATTCTACCAGTAGAATGCCTGAAAAATGTGGTCTCTATTCAGATCTGTTCCAGGGATGGATTTAGTGGAAGAACTGTACCATTAAGGTCAAAATCACACTATAGAGCCTCGCTCATTTATGGGTGTCTCACTTGTGATAACGAATCTTAGAGCAGGATGGAATGGGGTTGAGAGTTTGGAGGTAGCCTGGAACCTGGTGAGAGTTGGGAAAACACCAAAGGTGGGTAAAAGAATCACAAAGAGGAAGCTAAGGGTACTCGTGGCAGTGTGGCATAGTGGAGGTACACCCAGCCTTGTAACCAAGGAGAACTGAGTTTCAAGTCCAACCTGGGACACCTATTGGCTTTTTGACCTAGGGTAAGTCACCAAACTTCTTGGTTCTCTAGGCAATGTACTAAAATGACAGATTGCCAAGAAGGTACCAACCTGCTTCAGTAGAGGGCGTTGCCTCATCCCTGCATCAGTGAAATCACAGTACCAGTCCTTAATCCCTAATCCTAGGGATATATAGTCCTGGATAAAGAAAGTCTGTGGAGGACTGGAGGCAAGTTAGAGAAAAGAGATGAACTTTATCATTCCAATAAGTGATCCTTTCATTGGCCTTTGTTATTTGATAGAATATCATTTAGATATTACAGTAATATTCAATTTTTAAATGCACATAGATGTGGGTCTTAATAATAATCCAAATAATCCCCCATAGTTAATAACAGAATAGGCTGCTTCTGCTCCCCTTTACCCTCCCCAAATACTGACAAAAAATGGTAGAATAGGGTGGCTAGGTGGCACAGTGAATAAAGCACCTGCCCTGGAGTCAGGAGGACCTGAGTTCAAACCTGCTCTCAGCCACTTATCACAAAATTAGCCATGTGACCTTGGGCAAGTTACTTAACCCCAGTTGCCCTGCCTTCCTCCCTCCAAAAAAGAAAAAAAATTGGTAGAATGAAAACAGCATTGGACTATAGTCAGAAAGAAAATCTTGAGTCAAGCCCTGAATTTTCCACCAACTCCTAATGCAACCTTCAGCAAATTGCCTCATCCCTTTGGACCTGTCCCCCTTCTTCATAATATTAGACTGGGGCAGGGTGGGGGATGGGGAAGCAGGACATTAGAACATTTTTAAGGTCCATTGCAGTTCTGACATTCTACAATAGTTTCCTGTGTCATTTCTAGCTCTAAAATTCTAAGTTCTGGTATCCTATGTTAACCATAAAGCTTTCTATAAATGTTACTATCATTATTAACAAAATATTGTATTATTATTTATAATACTTTTATATTATGTTATATATCACACATTATATTAATCATATTTATAACATGCCAATAACAATAATGTGATGGCTAGTTGCAGACTCATTTTTCCCCCAAGAGAGCTAGAATTTGGTTTTCACTGTGCCTTTCTGTCCAACTCCAGAAAAACGTCCTGGGGAATCATTCTCTCTAGGAAAAGCAAACTTCACAGTGACAACTCAGTAACTGAAAGAGCAACCCAGACTTACACAATCTGCTCAATACCTCTGGTTTGTGCTCAATGCTGACCCCCTCATAGAGAAGCATCTCAGATCTCTACAGGTATTAGAATTTCTAAATAAGCTATAGCCAATCCCCATCATTCAGGGAACCACACACACACCCATGATAAAAAGAGCTAGAGACAGTATTGATTTTTTAAGACATTTGCATATCAATTATATGTATGTATGTATGTATGTATGTGTGTGTATATATATATATACATATATATATATATTTCTCAAGGTTAATGGGTTTTTGATACACAATAATGGAACTCTCATTTACTATACATAGTCAAGTTCAACACCGGCTTAATTTACATAATCATAAATTGCAGCTCAACTATCCTTAGCAGCTTGTTTTCTGTTTGATGAAAATGTATGTGGTAATTTTATTTGGGCCCAGTTGCACATACATGGCATTTCGGCTGCATAAGAAAATAACATTTTAATTTAACTAGTGATTTTGGCTCATTATATTCAAATAAGAACATTGGATAAAATACTGAGTTGTGTTCTCTGTGTGTTTCTGAAGGCACTGTCCATTATTACCTTGTAAAAATTATTTTAAAAATAAAATTAATTATCTAAAAAAAGTGTAAATTATTTTAGTTCCTTACTGACTAGAACCACAAAGCACATAGGATGAGAAGGTGCTCTGAACTTCAGAGTAATAGTAAGAATGTCAGGGGGCGGCTAGGTGGCTCAGTGAATAGAGCGCCGGCCCTGGAGTCAGAAGGCCCTGAGTTCAGAGCCGGCCTCCCACACTTAATCCACACAAACAAAAACCTAGCCGTGTAACCTTGGGCAAGTTACTTAACCCCAATTGCCCTAAAGGGGCGGCTAGGGGGCACAGTGAGTAAGAGCTCCGGCCTCGGAGTTGGAATGACCCGAGATCAGATCCGGCCTCAGAAAATGAGCACCCACGCATAAATAATGACTAGCCATGTAACCTTGAGCAAGTTACTTAACCCCAATTGCTTTAAGAAAAAAAAAAAAAGAATGTCAGGAGAGGGGGGAGAGAAGACAAGACTTCACAATGATTCCCAGAGGAGATTGCTGAGGATTATGGGATATGAGAAAAGAAAGTATGTCCTCCTAATGAAATTGTCCACTGACCAAGCAGGCAATTTTGGCCCATCCGATGGCCAAAATCTCCCCATGGCTACCAGAATTTCTAAATAGTAACAACAGCAATAAACTCTATGTTTCTTTATTCCTCTTACAATGTAGGCCCACTTCGAGTAGTGAGTAGTGATCATTTCCTTCTTTGTACTTGTATCTCCAGTCCTTAGACACTTCATAATACTTGCTGATTAGTTGATTCTTTTGCTTTTGACACTTCAAAAGGCACTTTTGTGTACTTTAATCTCATTGGCTTTTACAACAATTCAGAGAAGTAGACAAGTCAAGTATTACTGGCCCATTTTGAGGTTATATTATATTTTATTTTATATATAAAAATTATATATATATATATATTATTGCAAATATATATTATATATTATCAAATATTATATTATTTGAGCAATAAAGAGGGAGACCCAGAGCTGGAGAAGCTATATGATGAATATATCTGGTATTCTGTCCTCAGAGCCAAGTTGTGGGAAAAGTTGGAGAGCCTTCACAGGAGAATAGCTGGCATAATTAAGGACCTTAAAGCTCTGTAAAATGGGGATTATGTGAAGGGACTGGAAATGTTTACTCTAGAGTGCAGAAGACTTAAAGGAGATATGCTTATAATCTTCAAGTATCTAAAGGACTGTCTCCTAGAGAGATCAAACTTGGCTGCTTGACCCAAGAAGGCAAAGGTAGGAGCAGTGGGTAGAAGCTGCTAAGGGGGAAATTTAAGACTGTGTAATTGTAAGGAAGCACCCTGTGACAGTTCATTTGTCTGGGTCATCACCCTGCTTCCCTGAGTAGTCTGACTCAACATTTACTTGTCTAGAGTATGTCTGACTTCCAAGTCCTAAGAAAAGCAGTTGTTGACTTTAAGATTGTAGCTGCTAATTTGCCTATTACAGGCTATTAAACATCAGAGTGAATGGGGAGAAGGCAACATGGTCTATTTCAGTAATTTACATAAGAAGAATTGGAGAATTTTTACGTTAATAAGTGAGGAAATATGGACACCAGAACTGTTCTATGATTATGGTACAAATGTAATTTACCTGGTTTTAGAGAGAATATCAGAAGTTGGTTACTAACCATAAGCTAAGATGGGTGGTCCCTATAAAACCCATCTGATGAATCAAGAAAGAATAGAAAGAAAAGGAGAAAGATGAAAAAAATGGCTCAGAACTGTGTCAAAGAGTTACTTTGCTGGTTACTCAGAAAACTAGTTGGCCAAATACTAATAGTACAGTGTGTTTTTATCCTCTACTACTACTTGCTCAAGTCAAGTCAAGGATCTGGGAACTGAATTCACATTTTTTTTAATAGAATTTGAGACCTATGAGAGGGAATGAGTTCCATGTCTCAACCTTGATATGAATCACATAGCCCTCTTCCTTCTCCACATCCTCCTCTTCCTAGTCTCTACTCTGACTTACACCTTTCCTGTAACTCTCTTCTGATCCCTGCTAGCTTCAAAGAGAGGTAACACGATGAAGATACAGAGAGTTATGAAAATTACCTTGATGCCACTTCTTGAACACAAAGTCACCACTGACAAAACACTGGAGCCTAATTATACTCACCATTGCATCTCTCCATAGTCTGTTAGATGATCTGAAGGGGGAAAGCATTAGCATTGTGTGAGGAGGCAGAGCAAACCATCTCTTGAAGGTGAGATTTGAAATGAATCCTGAAGGAAGTCATAGAAACCAAAAAGTGGAGATGAAGGGACAGCACATTCCAGAGATGGGAGAGAGCCAGAACAAAAGTACAGAGGTGGAATATCATGTTTGAAAAATTGTAACAAGGCTAATGTAGCTACATCATAGAACTTGTGAAAAAAGGAATAAGAAGAATGGAAAAGGAGGAAGGAGCTGGGTTGTGAAGAACTTTAAAGGCCAGAAGACTTAAGTTTGATCCTAGAGGTAATAGGGAGCCACTGGAGCTCCTTGAGCAGTGAGGGAAACAGAGTTAGACCTACTCCTTGGTGGATGAGTGGAGAATGGATTGGAATGAGAAGATAGTTGAGACAGGAAACCCACTTAGAAGTTAGAGATCACTGAAAGTCCTGTGGTTTCCCAAAGAGAATTCACTTAGCTCTTCCTCTTATTTAAACCTGAGCTCACCTCCCCAGGTAAAATATTTTTAACCACAGCAGCTTATCAAAACCATATAGTTTGATGTCATTGGGTTGTGATCTGTGGTGATGAATGAAGAATCCACATCTACAAAATATCACAACCTAAAAGTGTTAAGCACCAACCATAAACAAATGGTATTAACCCTGAACAAGACTTCACAAATACAGCTAGGTGATGCAGTAGAGTCAAGAAGAACTGAATTGAAATCTGATACTTACTAGCTGTGTGACCCTGAGTAAATCACTTAACCCTGTTTGCCTCAGTTTCCTCATCTGTAAAATGAGCTGAGAAGAAAATGGCTAATCACCCTAGTGTCTTTGCCAAGAAAACCCCAAATGGAACACAAAGAGTCAGACACTAGAGAACAAGCATCATAAAGGGCTGTTCTTATAGTCATTAGCATAAATTTCCAAAGTCCAAATAAAGCACATTAGTTATTATCTAGCCAAAACCCAGACCTCTTTTCACCATACTATCCTGTGTTTTGCCCAAGTTTTCATTTTCCCTGCTCAATGTCCCCACAAAGCCTCATCTTTTAGTATCTCAGAAGTGCTTTTAATCATAGGATCATAGAATTTAGAGTTGGAAAGGGCCTGGATAGCCACATGATTTGAAGTCCTTATTTTATTGATTGGGGAATTTAAGTCTAAAGAATGTATATGTAATTTAGGATTCAGAATCTTTTAAATTACAGACTAGAAGACTTTAAAGATTATGGTTTTGCAGTATTTGTCTTGGTCCAACACATTGGGAGTACTGTGTTCAGTTCTACATGCTACAGAGAAGAAAGGACATTGCCATGCCAGAAAAAATCCAGCAAAGGACAAGTCAGAAGACAATCAGCTCTTGGAACCAACAGTATTTGGGCTGGAGAGGAAAAGACTCATGGGATACGTAATAGCTGTCTCCAGGAGTGTACAGTAGTGAGCTCCAACCAGCAACTAAAAACCACATGCTAAATTTTCAGTGTGAGCATTTATACCTCAGTAATTGGTTAACAGTATGATCAAATGTTGATTTATTTTTTTGTTGATTGTCTAGACTTTAGAAAGTAGTGGAGAGAATGTCAGTCATGCAGATAAAACTTAAAAGTGTGTCTTGTGTACTTTTTTTTCAGAGAGCTGGTTACTAAACATTTACCAGCATATCTTTGACTATCTCCAAGTACTTGAAAAGCTATTATATGAAAAAAAGGGATTCAACTTATTCTGACTACAGAGTACAGAACAAGAAGCAATGGATGGAAATGATGAGGAAATTTTGCTCCCAATATAAGGAAAAATTTCCTTTAAATAGAGCTGTCTCAAAATGAAAAGAGTTGTTTCTTGAGGCAATGAGCTCCCCCTCATTGGAGGTCCTCAAGAACAGTCAAGTCAGGGATGTCATATTAGGGATTCTTTTGGAGGAAATGAGTTGGTTTCATTTGGAAAATGAGGTGTCTATTGAGCTCCTTTCCAACTTTGAAATTTATTGATTCAGTGTTCTAACTCCATTTTCTCTACTAAGTAGACAAATAGGGCATCCAATCAAGGATATTGATACAGTCTTACACTGGTCTTGCTCCCTCAAGACTAATCTTGAGAAAAGGGCTAGAAGAGGACCTTAGAGATTATGTAGTCCAACTCCAAAACTGAGACCCAGAAAGAGGCAATTTGTCCAAGGTTAGCCAATTTGTTAAAAGAAGAGAAAGGAAGCAAAGTTAGATTTTCTAAGAAATAATAATAGTAAATTATGCATTGCAAAGCTGAAGGTTAAGTAAAGGACAAAACAAGCCCAGAGTCAAACATGATGCTTTTCATTGTCTTTCCTTTTCCTGCTCTTGCCATCAGGGAGAAGTACTCAGAAATCACTGACTTCAGCCAGTGCCTCTGTCCAGGGTTTCAGCAACTTTCAACAGAATGAAGTGTTAAAAGCTAAAGTCAAGATAGCCCAGCTAGTCCATCAATACTGTACTTGCTGACACCTCTTCCACCATCAGGGAGCTCATAAGGACTTGGGTATTTTCTCTGCTAATCAAGGGTCCACCCACAACCTGAGCTCTGTGACTTGTAGGTCCCATCTGCGTGCAACATCTCCAAGAGAAGAAGGAGATTACATTATGGAAAAATTGGTCAGATCCAATTGCTTAGGGTAGGGAGGTAGATTTTATGCTCTCACTGATGACAGCAACATTGGCTTTCAGGTTTGTGAAGCAGCTGGAAGGAAAATGTGATTTCCCCAGATAGTCAGGAGGCTGAGGCAAGAAGGAACACTTCTCTTGGTCTTGTGGTCTCATCATGCTGGGTCGTGCCCTTTAGCAAATCTCGCCTCCCTCTCTTCAGTTCTACACAGACTAGTAAGGCTCCAAAAGGCTTTGAGTTAGCAGGATTTATCATGACCAATTTACAGACTCGGGAAACTGGAGTGTCAGGAAAAGGAACAAGACCCTGCCATTGTGGAGACAGGAAAAGGTCACAGTGGTAATAACTCAGATTTATTTAGGGTTTTGGATGGAATCTGTGATTTTCAACTCCCTCTGCCAGGGCATATAAGCACCTGCTTGGCAATTTAAAATCACAGAAAATTAACTGCATCACTGAGAAGCTAACTAGTACAAGGTTAATCAGTTAGCATGCCAGAGGTGGAACTTGAACTCAGATCTCTTTTCTCTAGGACAAGCTCTCTGTCTCTGATAACCCACTGTTACTATCCCCATTTTACAGATGAAGAAACAGACTGTATGCCTTTCCCAGGGTCTGACAGCCAAATGGTGCCCTGCAAGGATGAGACCTCAGATCTCCAGACTATGAGTTCATTTAGGATAGGGCAAAAGACTGGACTTATAAAACACTGGACTTATGGACACTGAAGCAAGTAGGTAGCACCATGGATAAAGCACTAGGTCTAGAGTCAAGAAGACCTGTGTTCAAATATGACCTTAAGCACGCAATAGCTGTGTGACCTTAAGTAAGTCTCCTAACTTCTTGCTTCACTTTTCTCATCTGTAAATAAGGATAATAATAGCACCTATCTCTCAGGTTTGTTGTGAGGATCAAATCAGATATTAATTATAAAGCTCTTAGCCTAGTGTATGCCACATTATAAGCACTATATTAATGTTAGCTCTTATAACTATTAGCCTGGGGAATTCTAAGTGAGGAAAGTCTCTCTGCCAATGCAAGTTATCTTAAAATTATCATTTTTGAGAGCTACATAGATTGCTTAGAGGTTATAGGTTTGCTGGGAGACAAGTGAGACAAAATATACAAACTGTTTTGCAAACTTCCAGAAAAGACATGAGCTGATGCAAAATGAAGTACCCTCCAATTAATCCTCGTTAACTCCAGGATCAAACATCAGTTCCTCTTACAGGCATTTAAAGCTCTTCAAGTCATGGGCCATCTGAATCTTCTCAATTTTCTTATCCAAACTGCTCCTCTCCACAAACTCTAAAGGCTGAGACAAATTGATATTTTTGTGGTTCTTCACATATTGACACACCATCTCTTACCTCCAAGACCTTGTAGTGACTGCTCCCCACCCGCAGAATGTTGCCCCTCCTCCTCCCCATATCTTGGAATCCTCATTTCCCTTCAATACTCAATTTAGGAGTCCTCTCAAGCTACTAGGGCCCTCCCTTTCAAAATGACCTTGTGTTCATTGTGTCTATATTCTATTTGGACTGATATGTGTACATGTTATCTCATCACTTGTTAGAATGTCATCTCATTTAAGGTAAGAATGACTTTAATTTTGTCTTTGTAACCTACCTAACCTTGGTAGGTGCTTAATAAATTCTTACTGATAGATTGATACAAATATGCAAATGGAATTAACAGCAACAAAACAGTCAAATGAAATTAGAATGACCATGCTTGGCCCTAGATATGAGTTTTAAGAACACACCACCCTCCGTTTGCTTTGGGGGGGTGGGGTTTGTATGGGTGGGGAAGTATGATTTTCAACCAATAGATCAATAGACATTTATTAAGTACCTATTATGTGCCAAACACTGTACTAAGTACTGATTTCTGGTCATTTCTCATAGCTGAATATAAAGACTCATAGGAACAAACCTGGACCTTTGAGAGAGGTCAGAAGTACATGAATAGGGAGGACTAAAAAGAAAATTCGAAGTCCACCAAAGACAAATTACTTGCCAGGAGCCTCTCTAGCCCAAGAAACAATACAGAGCTTTGATCTCTACTTTTTCCACCCTCTCTCATCATAGAAGATCATCAGAGACCTCAGGAATGAGCTAGTCCAAACCTCTCGTTTTTGATAGAAGTAAAATGAAGCAGCTAGGTAGCACATTGGGTAGAGTGGATAGAGTACAAGGCCTAAAGTCAGGAACACTCTTCTTCCTGAGTTAAAATTTGGCCTCAGACACTTCCTAGCTCTATGACCCTGGGCAAGTCACTTAACACTGTTTGCATCAGTGTCTTCATCTGTAAAATGGACTGGAAAAGGAAGTGGCAAACCATTCCAGTATCTTTGCCAAGAAAACCCCAAATGGGGTCACACAAGGTTGGACATAACTACAAACAACTGAAAAAAATGAATCAGAAGAGGTGTGAGGGGTTGCCTGGGGGTGGGGAGAAGATTAAGTCGTGATATGCCCAAATTCCTACTAGAAGAGTAAGAAGATGGAAACTTAAGTCTCCAGACTCCTAGCTCATCGTTCCCTCCACATCTGAGGCAAGGGTTTCAGTACCTCCCCAGCATCGGCATCATATAGAGAACCAAACTAATCAACAAGTTTTCACCAGTTTTTAGAGCTCTGCATCTCCCTGTCACCAGATCCTAAGTTAAAAAAGAGAAAAAGAAAAGAAAGAGATACTGATACAATCCCACAAACACAGTGAGGTAAGTAGTATAATTATTCAAATGTGACCTATTTTTCCCAAAGAATTCTATTTTTTCTAAACATAGCCTTTTAAAGAGAATTAATATCAACTTTTATCTAATAAAAAAGGGAATAGAAGCATCATTCCATGAGTTTTTATTGCTGTCTCAGCAGGAAATTAAAATGTAAATAGCAGCATGGTGTTGCAGAAAAAAGTCCTGGACTAGAAATACAGAGACAATGAAATCCAGCCTCAGACACTTACTATGTGACCCTGGGCAAGTCACTTAATCTCTGTCTGCCTCTTTTCTCAACTGTAAAATCAAAATGATAATTGCATCTATCTCATAGGTTTGCTGTAATGATCAAATGAAATAATAATTGAGAAGTATTTAGCACAATGTGTGACACATAGTATGCTCTATATAAATGGTAGTTTACTACTACTACTACTACTACTACTACTACTACTACTACTACTACTACTACTACTACTACTTTCCTCTCACTTTGCCTTTACAATCACTGTGCCCAAATCCTGGAATGTTCTGCCCCTCTGCCTTTGCCACTCAACCTTTACTTGGCTTTATCCAAGACTCAACTCAAATCCCACCTTCTGTGGAAGAACTCTCTTTAGTTATCCAAGCTGCTAATGCCTTGACTTCTCAAATTGCCTTCTATCTGCTTTGTGTATATCTTGTATATAACATGTAAATAACTATATACTTATTTATATGTTTCTCCCATTAGAATGTAAGTTCCTTGAGGGCAGGAATTATTTGAGCCTTTCCTTGTATCCCCAGCATTCAGAACAGCAAGCATTTAATAAATGTTTATTGACCAACACACTGATTAAATGATTCAGATCCTACAATTTTAAATTAGGGTTGAATAGCTGTGAGTCATGTAGAGTCTGTCTAATCCACAGAAACTAAAACCCCTCTTTCCCCCTCAGAGGAAGACTGCTTAAGCAATCTAGCAAAACAAATGGAGCATGAGAGCTCTAGAAAGAAGAAACCAAAGGTAAAAGAGCTTTCACATTTTTAATTCAAAAAGATGAAACTATTCCAATACTATCCACAATCCTGGCTTGCAAAGCTGGCTCCCTAGCCCTCATCATTCAGCCAATCAGCTGAGGCTTCGCCGACAGATCACTCACAATGGCCCAGGGAGCACAGGGAGAGAGACCATGTACACAGGCTGCCTTATTGTGGATCCTGGATGCACTTAGTGTCTACACAGGCAGCTAGCTGTGTATGTACAAAGCACAGTGCTTTGTACATAGCAAGCATTAAACAAATCATTTGTTCATTAACTTGTACACAAGAGCACTAGCTACCAGGACCAACTCTGCTGGTTGGCATCACCACACCTGTGACTAATCTTCAGAAACCAGAGTATCTTACCAAAGGGTCTTAAGAATCTTGAATGACAGAAAGAGACAGGGAGCTTAGGACATTCAATGTTAGAGATGGAACATAGACTTTGAAAACATAAAACAAAGACTACCAGAAGAAGAAGGAATAAACCAAGTGTTTATCATGTACCTACTATGCTCCAGGCCCTGAGCTAAGTGAATTTCAGATAGTATCTTATTTGATTCTTACAACAACCCCGGTTTTTGTTGTTTAGTCATTTTCAGTCACTTTAGATTTTCTGTGACCCTATTTGGGGTTTTCTTGACAAAGGTACTGGAGTGTTTTGCCATTTCCTTCAAATCATTTTACAGATGAGGAAAATGAGACAAACAGGGTTAAGTGACTTGCCCAGGATCACACAACTGGTAAGTATCTGAGGATGGATTTGAACTCAGGCCTTTCTAACTACAAGCCCAGTTTTCTATCCACTGAACCACTTAGCTGCCTCCAAGGCAAACAAGGTTAAGTGACTTGTACAAGGTCACAAAGCCAGTGAGTGTTTGAGGTCAGATTTGAACTCCAGTCTTCCTGACTACCCAGCACTCTTTCCACTGAGCCATCTAACAATCCTGATGGATAGATACTACTATTCACTTTATTTTACAGTTGAGGAAACTAAGGCATTTAGGTTAAATAATTTGCCCAGTTTTCCACAGCTAGTAAGTGTCTGAGGCTGGATTTGAACTCAGGTCTTTCTGACTCCAGGACCAATGTGCACCATCCACTGCACCATCTGAGCCCTCAGTACAATGCAAGCTCTTGGACAGCAGAATCTATTTTATTCTTATCCCGGGATTTCCCCAGCATTTAGCACAATGCCTTATACATAGTAGGTCTCTACAAAATATTTACTGAATTATTTAATCTAGCCCAACCTTCTCCCTCATTCTTCCAAGTAAAAAAACTCCTCAGGAAGGAGAAGTGACTTGTTTACCTCTAAATTTAAGCACATAACTGTGATCCTAGATCCCCTGACTCCCAACTCAGTGCCTCTTCTAAAAGGCCACATCCCAATCACTTCTAAGCCGTGAATTATTAATTCAACATGAATCCTTTTCCTAATTAACTCTATGCTTCCTCCAAGCCAGAGATAGAACACAATAAAAGGTACTCATCTCACCCAGAGAATTACTTTGATATCTGTTATTATAGGACACTGAACCATAGACTCTCAGAGCTAGAAAGGACAACACTAATCATGGCTGAGTGCATGCAAAGAACGCTGGATTTGGAGTTTGGAGACTTGTGTCTAATCATCATCATCATCAAATAATAATAATAATAATAATAATAATAGCTAACATTTATATAGCACTTACTACATGTCAGGCAGCATAATAAGTACTTTACATATATTATGTCACTTGATCCTCACAAGAAACCTGGGAAGTAGATATTATTATCCTCATTTTGTACTTAAAGAAACTAAGGCAAATGGAAATTAAATGCCACAGGGGCAGGATTTGAACTCAGTTCTTCCTGATCTATTCACTAATTTACCTAACTGCCACTATGGCTTACAAGTTCTGAGACCTAATCCTTGCTCCATGTGACAGTCTTTCAAATATCTGAGCCCAACTATCCTGCCTCTACAAAATCTTCTCCTCTCCAGACTCCATATCCCCATTTCAACCAAACATTATAAGGAATGAATTCAAGGACCTGCAACCCCATGACTGTTTCCCATGGAAGCTCTCCAATTTCTAGAATATAGAGGCCAGAGTTTAATACAAAGAATGGGTACTAAGAGCTATAATGAAAGGGAGAGGGGGATAAGTGTAAAGAAGAGGGGCTAGTTAATTGCTATGAGAGTTCGGAGGAGGAAAAGCTCAATATGGGTTGGAAGGATCAATCACAGGTGAAATGGGTTTTGAACTCATTTTTGAAAGATGGATAAGATTTCAATAACTAGAGATGGCTAAAAAACCATTCTAGAGATAAAGAATAATGATAGGAACACAGGCAAGGGGGCAATAAAGCAAAGTGTTAAGCACTAAAAAAAAATCAGGAAGAGAAAACCTATGAAATAAAGCTGGGACATAGGTTGGAGCCAGATTGTAGAAAATCCTGTCTATTCCCTACCTGTATAACAGTGAACAAGGTATTAACCTCCTCTACGATTTATCTATAAATAGAGGGATTTTGACTAGGTGACCTCTAAGGTCCTTTCAAGATTTAAACCTATGTGATAGCTAGCATTTATACAGTGCTTAAAAGTTTTCAAAGTCTTTCTTTATAAATAATATTTCATTTCATCCTTGCAACAAGCCTAGGAGGTAGGTGCTATTCCCATTTTGCAGATGAGAACAGGGGCAATATAGGTTAAGTGACTGGTCCTAGGTCAGACAGTTAATAAGTGACTGAAACAGGATTAGAACTCAGCTCTTCCTAATTCTATATCCAACACTCTATCCACTGAGCTTCCTATTTATAGAAACCTATGTTTCTCTAAATGCCAGAATAAGGAGTTTAGATTTTACCATATTGATAATATGTAGCCATTGAAGATTTTAGAGTACGTTGAGTGCTGTGACCAGAGCTATGTAATAGCAATATTAACTTAGAATGAATTGCGGTTAAGAGAAAATTGGAGATGGGGAGACGTCTAGTAGAAAATTACTAATATTCTGTCAAGCAATGATGAGGGGGTATAGATATGAAGGTAGAGATAAAATCAATTAAATTTGATGACTGGTAAAATGTGTAAAACAAGGAAGAGGAGGAGAGACTATGAAAGGAGATATGTATGTATGTATATATGTGTTTGTGTGTATGTGTGTGTGTGTGTGTGTGTGTGTGTGTATGGATACAGCATGCTTCCTATGCTATGTTTTTTAACTTATATAGGAAACATTTATACATAAGTTAAATTTTTAAAGTCAAGAGGAAAGATCAGATAATGCCAGAAAGATGACAGTTCAATTTTTAGACATGTCCAGATCAAGGAACTTTTTCTATTTTCCATAGCTCTGGACCCAAAGAAGGAACTCCATAGGTGTTTCTTAGTTCAAAGAATGATTGATACTAACAATTGCTGGTAGTTATATTTTGAGATTCTATAGACTTAGGAAGACAAATAATTCAGAATTTCTGAAAAGCATAGCCATGTCAAAGAATGTTCTCTTGACAGAGTAAGAAGACCCAGATTCCTATTCTGACTATTCAGCCATGGACAAGACATTGAACCTGCCTAGGACTCAGCTCCTCATTTGTAAAATTGGGGAAAAAATTACATTTGTGTTTGAAAGTATGTTTTGTAAATGCTCTATAACAATAAGCTATTATTGTGGAAAACATTGAAGATTTGACCAACATCGACATAAATGGAGAAGCACAGACAGTCTGCCTAAGATTAGAATTCTGATTCTTTCTAATATATTTAATGGCTGAGCACTATGCCATAACCTCAGTTGATCTGTCTGCAAAATAGTAAGTTGTACTTTCTTGTTCCTATCTCACTGTAAAAAGAATAAGGATTAATTAATAAACAATTGCAAAGTCCTTTACATTTTCAAAGTGCCATGCAAATGCAAAATAATTATCAGATTCATCCCAAACGAGGCTGGGAATTACCATCTGTAATTTCTAAGAGGATTAAGAGATTTCACCAATTAATGATACTACACTAAAAGAGGAGGAATCTGGGTACAAAGAATGCCTGAGCCCTTCTGAGGGGTACACAGACCCAATGCTTTTATTGGGATCAGCACAAAAGTCTCACTTGGTAAGACCCCTCTGACCTGGTGAAAGTGTAACTGGATAATTATGTCCTATTCTGGGCACTACATTTTAGGAAGTACATTAGCAAACTGGAGTGTGTCCAGAGGATGGTGACTAGGATCTTGAGGATACTAGAAACATACTCTACCAGGATTGGCTGGGGAAAAAATGGGGATAAAGACAGAAGAAAAGAGAGGAAGGAAGGAAAGAAGGAAGGAAGGAAGAAAGGAAGGAAGGAAGGAAGGAAGGAAGGAAGGAAGGAAGGAAGGAAGGAAGGGAGAGAGGGAGGGAGGGAAGGAGGGAGGGAAGAGGAGGGAGAGAGGGAGGGAGGGAGAAAGGAAGGGAGGGAGGAAGGAAAGAGGAAGACCCTCTGCCTCTTAAGAGAGGTCATCCTTAAGCTAAGTCTTAAAGAAAGTCAGAGGTTCTAAGAGCTGGTAGGAGAACAGATCAGGCATAGGGAACAAATGAAAAGGGAAGGTGGGAGTAAAGTCAAGAAAGAGAAATTAATTTTCTTTTCATTTAAAAAAACCTTAATTAAAAATATGTTTAAGGAAAAACTAGCTTAACAGCATGGGGTGGGGGGGAGGGATTAGTATATTGCTCCTACCACAAAGGGTATGAGGGAAGGGACAATACAACTTGAAGATTGCTTGGCAACAAGCAAAAATAGAAGAAAGTATTAGTTACATGAAAAAACAAAAAAAAAAACAAGAGTTGATGTGACCTAGAGAATGCAATGTTGTCCCTGATGTCAGAATGGCCTGGGTTCACATCCCGCCTCTCACACTTACTAGTTGGGTATGAGGAAGTCATTTGCTGAGGGGTGGAATAGAAAAGAGATTGCTGGATCTGGGTTTGAATACTGCCTCAGACACTTAATACCTATGCAACCTTAGTCCACCCTCTCTGAGCCTCAGTTTCATCAGGTATGTACAGCCTAATTCTTACACAATTGTAACATCTAAAGAGACCTCTGCTGCTGGCTTATTTGGTGAACCTGTGTAGACTTCGAATTTAATTCTCTGTATGTGTGCTATTTGTTCTTAGTAGAGAGTAAGCTCCTTGAAAGCAGGCACTGTTTTCATTTTTGTTTCTGTGTCTCTAGTACCTAAGAAGAATAAGGGTGATTGTCACCCAGGGTGAGAAGGAGTGAATGGATTGTGATCTGTACCAAGAGAAGTACCTTCCAAATCCAGGAGACCCAAGGTCTGGTATGGTCCTCAAATGTACATACTGGGAAACATTAAGAAACATATCCTATAGCCCCAAAATTAAACCCATTGCATTTAGAGAAGGAATTTGGGGTCAAGGAAAAAAAAAAACTTTAATCCGTGTAAATTATTATTCTTTCCATCAAAATGCAGGGAATTTTAAAAGTACCAAGGTGGCAAAGGATTAGAAATCGAGGAGCTAAACAATTTTTGGCATTTGATTGTGATGGAATATTATTGAGACAAGGTCAGGGCAGGGGTGGGTCAGAAAAACCTGGGAAGACTTATATGAACTGATGCAAAGTAAAGTGAGCAGAACCAGGAGAACATTATATACAGTAACAGCAGTATTGTAATAATAATCAGCTATGAAAGACTTAGCTACTCTGATCAATACAATGATCCAGATCAGTTCTAAAAGCCAGAGAGAGAACTGATGAGCTCTCAGTACAAATTGAAGCATGTTATTCTTAACTTTCCTATTTTTTTGCCTTTTTTGGTAACATGGCTAATATGGAAATATGTTTTGTATGACTTTACATGTATAATATAGTAGGTATCACATTGCTTGCCTTCTCAATGGATAGGGGAGAGCCTAGTGGAAGTAAAAGAATATGAAACTCAAAAAAATATACATATGTATGTGTGTATATATATATATACATGCACTCATATATATGTGTATGTCTGTATGCATGTGTTTGTGTGTATATATACATATATGTACAAATTGTGTGTAGATCTATGTCTTAAACATTGTGGATTCTCAATAAATATTTATTAAACAAATGAAAAAAGAGTCCTCATCTTATAGTGCATAGAGGAATGAATTTGAAGTCACAAGACCTGGATTCAGATATTGATTTTGCAAATATTTGTTATGTATAATGGACAAACCACTTCAGTTTCCTCAACTTTAGAATGACAGGAGTATTCCTTCCAACTCTGAGATTCTGTGATTCCTCTCCAAAACCTTACAAACTGGGGAGAACAAATATTATTATCCCCATTTTACAGATAAGGAAACTGAGGTTCAAAGAGCTTAATTCCATTAACCTGAGAGTCTAAATGGAAAACGGTACATTACTATTATTTTCATACCTACCCTGTGAGGACAGGTGCTATTTTTTTTCACATTTTGCAGATAAGGAAACTAAGACCCAGAGAAGTTAGATGACTCTCTCAGGGTGGTACTGATAAGCAGTATCTGGTGCTTGGTAACTCCCAAGCCCAGAGTGCCATCAACCATGCCTCACTGCCAAATATGCCACATTGGCTTCAGGGATGACAAGCCCTCCTTTGTTTTCCCCCTATTTGGGTCCATTCAGAAGGTGATGAGTGCCTCTCTCTGCTTGCAGGGAGAAAGTCCGCAGGTAACCTGTTTCTCCTTGAAATGGAGCTCTGCTGCTCCATGGGATAGATTTTTCAGAACAAAACCCAGCGATCCTGCCAGATAAGGCCCATTGATGTGATTTGGAAGTCAGACCAATGGCTCAGTGCAGGTCTCCAGCCCCCACCCTCCCACCCTCCGGGATCTGCCTGGAGAGTGTGGCCTTTGTCTATTTTCTTGGATGGATTTGCTAGAAATGCTCGATCCGTTCTAATTATTGCAGCTTGGGGTCTCAGAGGCCCTGGTGGCAGGTCCCCGGGAAGAAGAGGAATTGGCATCTCTGCACATCCCTGCCTTGGAGAACAGTCCTCCTCCCTTTCCACCCCCTCCTCTCCACCCTCAATCTGCACTTCGTTTTGAGTTCTATCCACAGCAGTGGCATTCATACGCCAGGCCCATAGGTTTTCTCCAGCTTTCCAAGTGCTCTAAATAAAGGTGTGAGAGGCATCGTTCTTTCTTAATTGAGCTAGAATATCAAAATAGCTTGCTTTGTGTCAACACAGATGCTGACACCACCCCCTTAGAAACTTGAAAAAGCCCTTTGCCAAGAAACTCTTCTGCTCCCATAAAGCACATTTATACTCTCCTGGCTTTGGCTTGGACTTCTTTTTCATGGTCAATACTGAAATATCATGAGGGAATCTGAAGTCTCCTCTAGTCACTCCCTCCCACGGTTCCGATTGTGGCCTTTCCACACTGGTGTCTATCCCCTACAGCTGTTGTCATTCTAGAAACAAAAAGAATCCACCAGATTCCAGCTTCAGAGTCAAAAAAAGGATTTTAGAGCTCACATATTTCAGTCCCCTACAGGATGAGGAGGCAGAGGCAGAGGCTCCTAGGCAAACAACCTACCCAAGGTCACACAGCTAGTGTGGCAGAGCCAGAATTAAAACTGAGATGCTTCCCCTCTAACATGCCCTCATCTCTCCCTGTGACAAGGTTCAGTGGTTCTCTGTTGCCTTGAAGATAAAAGACAAATTCCTCTGGTTTTAATTTAAAGCCCTTCACAACCTTTGTTGTTGTTCAGTTGTGTCGGACTCTTTGTGACCCCATTTGGGATGTCATGGCAAAGACATTGGAGTGGTTTGCCCTTAACTCCTCCAGCTCATTTGGACCATCTCCAGTCATCTTGATCAATATCTTGCCACTGGACCCAGTTGACTCCAGAGGAGAAATTTCACAAGGCTAGTGACTTTGCACACTCCTCCCTCACTTGAATCCAGTTCACTTGCAAGTCATGGCATCACCTTCCTGATGTCATGGTCCCCTTCAAGAATGAAGGACCAAACAACGCCTGACAGATAAGAAAACTGAGTCAAACAAGGTTAAGTGATTTGCCCAGGCTCACACAGCTAGTAAGAATCTGAGGCTGGATTTGAACTCACAAAGATCAGTCTTCCTGATTCCAGACCTAGTAAGTTATGCACTATGGCACCACCTAGCTGCCCCTTCAAAACCTACTTCCAACCTGTATTTCCCGACTTCTGTCCTTTTACTCCATCTCACACATTCTTCTTTCCAAGCCAAGCTGGCCTGCTCACTCTTCCCTGTACATGACATTAAAAATTCCTCCTCCATGACCCTATATAAGCTGCCCCTCATTGCCTCCTCACCTCTTCCTCTTGGAATCCCTGTCTTCAGGGAGATGGATTCCAGGCTCAGCTCAGTTCCACTTCCTACAGGAGACTTTTCCCAATAACCCTTGGGCCTTGTGAACTCACCACACCTGGCCCATCCTATTCCTGCGCTTTGTCTGTATTTTTTATCCTAACTGAATTAGGGAACCAGAAAGAAGAAAAGAATAGCATCAAAAAAATTATCAAATGGAGAACGTTGGGCATCATCTTATAGGGCTGGGGAGAAAAGGATGAGGATGCTGGATATTTTTCTCTTATGATTAAAAATTTTTTCTGGTTAAGACAGCAGCATGAAATGTCACGGAGAAGTCCAGATCTCCCACAAGTTTTCTAGAAAAGGCAAAAAATAGCATCAGATTGAATAATGGTCTGACAAAAAGAAAATACATTGAGAACCTTCAACTAACCCAACATTGCACAAGAATACAATCAGAAGCCAACCTGAAGGACCCCTCTGCTGTGGAGCCACAGAGAGCAGATAAATAAGACAAAAGCCTGTTCGAGTTCTAACCAGAGATACTCCCAAAGCACTTAAAATCTATAGTGTTCTGTGGCTGGAGGGCAGAGTACAGGATGGGTGGTTAGGAAGCCCAAAGTGAGTGAGCAGGAAAAATTGACCAAGGGCTTGGGGATGGAAGTAGGTGTCGCAGCAAGCACCTTAGCATACATACCCAGGGTGGATGCCAACACAGGTTCTTAGATATGCTTTTCCAAAGGAAAGCAACTCGAAATGGGTTAACAAGCTTAGTTTAATCAAACATATGTCATTTACCTAGTTCAGGGGAAAAAGGTCAGCACCCTGAACTTCAGAGAATGTAGAGGTTAAAACAGACAAAAAAATACAGACAGAGAAACAAATCAGCAGACAGGCCTCCAACTGTCCAACCATTACATCCATACCTCCTCAGTTACCAGAGAGAGAAGCATCAACATCTGGGTTTTCAAAGCTGGGGGTTCAATGGCTGCCCAGAGTCTCCTGGTCAAATCATATAACTCTTCTCAAAGTGATCCCCAAAACAAAATCTCACATCAGGGTATATATAGCCTTCTCCTGGATCAGAGAATATCACAACCCTCTTGACCCACTGCCCAGTCACACAGCACCAAGGTGTGGGCATTCCTGAAAACCAAGCCTCCCACCACAGGCTCAATGTGACCACATCCAGCCTATTAGGGGGCAGAGTATATTTTCAAATCAAGGAGGGTTCTCAGAGTCACTTAAGTCAATCAAAGAGCCAAAGGGCAGGGAAGATCTTAAATTCCCATTCCCATAACAGAAGGCTATGTTCTGACTCTGATGCCCTAGAGGACCCAGAGATCCATAGTACTCTGCTGTGGATGCTCCAGAGAACCCTAAAACCTGAAGGGCACTATTCTAGAGAAATAGGAAACCCAGATGGGGAAGGATCCTAGAGCACACTGAACCAAGACAATCTAGAGGACTGAAAGCTGTCAGCACTGTAAACCCTGGTGAAAGTCAGTGGCAGAAGCCCAAATAGCCAAGGTCAGAAGTATACAGGACACCACAGTACAAGAAAAGTGGCATAGTTCAGCCCTAGCTCAGAGGCCCAGATTAAGAGTAAAGACAGGAGATATGACAAAACTTGAAGACACTAAATAATATGGAAATTATTATGGGTTATTATTATGGGAAATTAATATGGGAAACATTATGGGTCAAGAAATGCCTGAGAAGTACACACAAAAGATGACAATAGCATGAAGACCTTCGGAGAAAAAAAATTCGGGCCATAAATACTGAAAAGGTATCTTAATGAAAGGAAGCAAAAGGTTTAAAAAATGAAATTATACGTGACATAAGAAAGAACTCCTGAGAAAGGAATTGGAGGGATAATATACAATTAGGAGAAATGATAGAAAACTTTACCCAAGTAACAGATTCCCTGAAAATGAGAATGGAGTAAATATAATTCAGTGACTCCAGATGATAACAAAGAATATTAGAACAATATCAAGATAGGAGAAAATAAAACTCAAGGTATTTACTGTTAAAAAAAAAAAAACTGACCTAGTGGCTGCTAGGTGGTACAGGGAATAGAGCACTGGCCCTGAAGTCCTCCTGACCTGAGTTCAAATCCAACCTCAGAGACTTAACACTTACTATCCATGTGACCTTGGGCAAGTTGCTTAACCCCAATTGCCCTGCCCTCCCCCCTCCAAAAACAAAAACAAAAAAAACAAAAAACAGTGACTTAGAAAACAAGTTAAGGAAATGATAACTAAAAAATTATTGGTTTCCCTGAAAACCACAACAAAACAAAAAGCTTGTATGCCATTTTTCAAGATGTCATCAATTAAAATCATAAATTAAAACTGCTCTGATCTACTGAAACCAGGAAAATAGAAATGAATTAAAATAGAAAGATTCCACCAGGCTCCTTCTGAAAGAAATCCCAAAACAAATATTCCCAAGAATGTCATAGCCAGAATGAAGGAACATAAAGTTGAGGAGGGAACAGTCAAAAGTAAAACAAACTCCAGGGAGTAGATCCTAAAGGGAAGATTAAATGCCCAAGGTGTTTCTGAAAACATTGCTGTTTTGATCTGTTTCTTAGTGATTCCTTTGACTCAAATTTTATTTTCTTCTCATGCAATTTATACAATCCCAAAAACAAAGCTCAAGCAAAGACCTTTCAAATGAACTTCAAGGTAGAGAGTCTACCATATCAGGAGCCCAAGTTTTCCATAAACAGACTCTTTATTCATTCAATAAAGCATCCATTTAAACCATCATGACCCAGGACAAAAGATCCCCTGCTAGCAAGGAGGTGAAAGGGAATGAGTCAACCTTACTCTCACTGGATTTGGCTTACAGAGAGAATAACATACACACTCAATTGGGTATCTTACCCTACATGAAAGTAGGGGGAAGGCTATAAAAAGGGGGGACGATAGAAGGAGGCCATATTGGGGGAGGGAGAAGTCAGAAGCAAACACTTTTGAAAAGGGACAGGGTCAAAGGAGAAAATAGAATAAATGGAGGATGGGATAGATGAAGGGAAATATATTCTTTTACAACATGACTACTATGGAAATGTTTTGCATAATTACATATGTATAACATATATTCAGTCGCTTGTCTTCTCAATGGGGGTGGGTGAGGAGGGAAGAAGGGAGAGAATCTGGAAATCAAAGTTTTAAGAACAAATGTTAAAAAAAATTGTTTTTACATGGAGCCTGGGAATAAAATATATAGACAATGGGGTATAGAAATCCATCTTGCCCTACAAGAAAGTAAGGGGAAAGGTGGGGAAGGGGGATGGGGGGGACAGAAGAAGGGGAAGACGGGGGGAAGGGGTAATCAGTATGCTTGCCATCTTGGTATGGGAGGTAGGGGAGAGATGGGCAGAAAATTTGGAACTCAAAATCTTGTGGAAATGAATGTTGAAAAATAAAATAAATGATTTTTTAAAAATATTCTCTACTAGTTTCTGTAGGGAAAACAGTGTAAAGAAGGATGAATTTGGAGCCAGAAGAGCTGGCATGACTTTGGATGAGTTACTTAAACTCACTGGTCTTTTAAATCAATGTTGGACTAAAATGGCCTTTAAGGCCTCTTCCATCTCAAAGACAGCATCCTATAAAAGAAAACACAGACCCTGGCCTCATAGAATTTATCATCCAAAAACCAATCATATGATTACAGCATGTTAAGACTTACAAGTATTTTTCTGTGAGATAGATAGTAATAGCATAGACTCCATAACTAGCACAGAGTACCACAACTAGTCAAGGCGAGAGATGGTATCCCAACACAGATCTCCTTGCTTCTAGTCCAAAGTTCATTTACTCTTCCTGTGCATCACTTCTCCTACCAGTAAAATGGGAGGGTTGGATTGGATGGACCTCTGAGGTCCCATCCAGCTCCAATCTATATTTCTACACTTCTTTCTGATACACTACAGCAGACTACATCCCCCAATGAAACAAAGTGCTCTCCCACCTTTGAAGGGAGAGAGAGAAAAGGTTCCATGGAGAAGGTGGCAGTTAGGTTGGACCTTGATCCAGGAAGATGCTGTCGGTATTTAAGTAATTCAAAGGCTTTCATTTTGAAGAAGGGTTAGACTCTTTAAGGTTAGACTCTATACAGATCTGTCTGGTCACTGGACCAGATGGCTCTGGAGGACAAAGTGAGGCTGGTGACTTTGCTCAGCCTTCCCTCGATATAACCCAATTCACTTGCAAGTCAAGGCATCATCTACCTGATGTCATGGTCCTCTTCAAGAATGAAGGACAAACCACAACCACAGACTCTAGAGAGCAAAACTCACAATAATTGGGTGGAAAAAGAAGGAAGGCTTTCACTTAAACTCAATGTCAAGAGAAATATAGCAAAGTTATCCAAAAGTAGACTGCTCTGCCTCTGGGGGGTCTCTCTCAATGGGGGTCTTCAGGCAGAGGCTGGATGAGCTGTGGTGGATTCTGGATTCTGCGGTGGAAATTCCTTTTGAAGTATGGATTAAACTAGGCAGTCCCAAGGTCCTTTCCAAATCTAAAATTCTATGATTTGTGGACATGGAGGATTTCCAGTGGCTGAGATGAGAAGCATAAGCAAAATTCCAAGGCACGTACAGGTAACAAAAAATATTTTGTCATTGTTGAGTCGTTTCAGTCATGTCCAAATCTTCATGACCTTTTTGGGGGGTTTCTTAGCAAGGATACTGATTGCTGTTTCTTTCTCCAACCCATTTTGCAGATAAGGAATTGAGGCAAACAGGGTTAAGTGACTTTCCCAGCTAAATAAATGTCTACAGCTGGATTTAAACTCATGAAGATGAATGCTTTATCCATTGTACCATCTAGCTGCCTGCTAGAAATACAGACTATTTTAAAATAATAATGGGGCAGCTAGGTGACACAATGGATAGTATGTCAGGCCTAGACTCAGGAATGTTCATCTTCCTGAGTTTAAATCCGACCTCAGACACTTACTAACTGTGTGACCTTGGGCAAGTGACTTAATCCTGTTTGTCTCAGTTTCCTTATCTATAAAAATGATTTGGAGAAGGAAATGGCAAACCATTCCAGAATCTTCACCAAGAAAATCCTAAACAGGGTCATGACGAATCAGAAACAATTGAAATGACTGAACAACAACAAAATCATAATATTAGTATTGTTATTAGTAGTAGTATTATTATACACTGCTATAAGATTTTTAAAAGCTTCGTATACATAATTTCATTTTGAATCTCTCAACATTGTGAGGTAAGGTATGCAGTTAACATTATCCTCATGTTTATAGGAGGGAAAATTGAGGCCTAGAGAGGTTAAAAACTTGCTTGGGGTCACATAGCTAGTATGGGACAGAGGTAGAATTCAAACCCAGGTCTTTCTGACTCTGACATTTTATATACTCTGCTATGTAGGGGGAAAGGGGAAGCAGGGAGAGAGCAATAACACTGGAGATCATGTGGAGCCCTACCACAGAGATCCTTAAATGCCAAAGTAAGATTCTTGTTTTCATTAAGGATTCAGGTAGCAACATGAAAATCAATAAGGTAGTGTCTGCAAAATGGATTGGCAAAATAAGAGAACTGAGGCAGGGGGGCTAATTAGAGGGCCAATAAAATAGTGTAGCCAGGAAGTAATAAGGACTTAAACTAAGGGAAACTTATCTTCTCTCTGTAAAAGTACAGAGAAGGTATTTCTCAGATGGAAACCATTATAGTTGACAAATGGATTCCTTCCTTATCCTCACCCCCCACCATGCAAAGATGAGTTTAAGGGGTGGAGCCTAGCTAAACAGAAGATCAATCAGTCAGTCAATCAATCATCGAACATTTATTGTCTAATATCTGCCAGGCACAGTGCTGGGCACTGGGAATAGAAAGACAAACATAAAATGAGGACCTTATTAGGTAATAACATATATGTGTATATAATATACATATATATTCATAACATAAATGTGTATTGACATAGGTATATAACTTGCCTGTATAGAGAATATATATACATAACTTATATGTGTATACAATATATGTATACATGTAATATATGCATATGTTCATAACCTATATGTGTACATAATATATGTATGTCATCATAACCTATATGTGTACATGATATGGGTACATACATAATATATGTGTGTTTGTAATATATATTATATAACATATGTGCATAATTTGTACATATCTATAACTCACATATACATATTATATAACGTGTATATATGATATACATGTGTATGTTTTATATTCATAATCTGTGTTGCATAACATATGTACATGGTATGTTTATATATAACATATATGTGTATATAATATGTGTTCATAACCCATATGTGTACATTATATATAATGTGTGTACATAATATATGTATATATGATATATGTATATATTAATAACCTATATGTGTACATAATCACAGAATTAAAATAAAATAAAAAGTAGGTACTGGAGGGAAAGAGGCTACCAGCAGTTGGGAGATGGGGGCATAGACGGGTGAGAGAGATCAAGAAAAGTTTCATGACTCCAGGGCTAGCCCTCTAACCATTGCACCATACCACCTATGATTCTTAATCAATACCTATCACAGAAAACCAAGAAGCATCATGGTGTGGTGGACAGACAGCTGACTCACAATCAGGAAGAAATGCCCAGGCTCTGTCACACTAGACCTCTTCCAACCAGGATACCCCACCACTCTCCCAGATGAAGACTGTACTGCTCACATTACTAAAAAAACTGAAGTCATCTATCATGAGCTACCTTGTCTTCCATTTTCCTCATCTTGAAAATCCTTGCCAACATCTCCCAGTCTCTCCCCCTTTCCTTCAGCCTCTGCCAAAGAGGTGGCCCATTCCCTCACCAAAGCCAATCTCTGTGTTTAGTCCCACCCTTTCCCATCTTCTCCAGCAGACTGGAATGTCTATCATCCCCTCTCTCCATCTCTCTGCCTCTGTCTCTCTGTCTGGAATACACTCTCTCCTAGTTTCTGCTTCACAGAATCCTTCTTTTAAGATGTAGCTAAAGTATCCCATCTTCTGTGTGAAGTCTTTCCTGAAGCCCCAAATCCTAGTGTCCTCCCTCCCAAATGTGTTGTTGTTTAGTCATTTCCAGTCATATCCAACTTTTTGGGACCCCATTTGGGTTTTTCTTGGCAAAAATATTGGAGTGTTTACCATTTCCTTCTCCAGTTCATTTTATAGATGAGGAAACTGAAGCAAGCAAGTTTAAGAGACTTGCCCAGGGTTACACACCTAGTTACTTTCTAAAACTACTTTGTATGTGGTGCCTAGGTGGCATGGTGAATAGAGCATCAACCCTGGAGTCAGGAGGACCTGAGTTCAAATCCAGCTTCTGACACTTAAAAACCATGTGACCTTGGGCAAGTCACCTAACCCCGATTGCCCTACCTTTCTCTCTCCAAAAAGGAAAAAAAATTAAAACTATCTTGTATTTAATTTCTCTGTACATATCTGTGTTTATTCACTTTATATATGTATGCTAATAAATTTGAAATATCTATAAGATATTATTTGTAATTAAATAATATTTATAAAATGCTCAGCATAATCCCTGGAGTATGGTAGGGGCTTAATAAATTCTTGTCCCTCTCCTTCCCTCCCTTTGTATGTATTTGTATATGGACTTATCTCATCATTAGGATTTTAGCTCCTCACATGTAAGTATTATTTCATCCTTTATAATTCTGTTCCCAGTATCTAGTCCAGTGACTGGGACACAGTAAGCACTATATAAATGGTTACTGGTTAATTCATTAAATGACACTAACTGTACAACTCAGGGCAAATCACTCAAATAACTCTCAGCAAGTGCCCCAGGCATCTATCTAAGATTGTAAGTTTCAGAAAAAACATTGATCTCTATTGGTAGCTGTAGTTCATCTAGAATCTCTCTACACTGATGAAATCACAGAGAGAGACAGAGACAGATAGAGAAAGAGTCAGAGAAATAGAGACAGACAGAGGCAGACAGAGGTAGACCAAGACAGAAAGACAGAGACGGATAGACAGAAAGACAGAAGGAGAGAGGAAGAGAGAGACAGAGAATCAGAGACAGAGACAGTCAGAGAGACTAGATTAGCTAATGACAGAATCAAAGCTAGAATACAGGACTTCTCTCTCCCAGCAGAGATCTTCCTCTCACACCTCCCAGACCAACAAGATCAAACAGGTAGCAAAAACTACTACCATGACCTGCTCCCACAAGGACTTGGTGAAGAAGGAAAAGGGGGTAAGGAGGGCAGAAAGACAGGAGATCAGGAGAAAACTGAGAACAAGTTGACTTTTCACTGGCATCAAACATTGATTGCTTCCCCATGTCCCATCATCCAGATGGCCAGAGGGCAAGGGGGTGCTATAGAGATGTTAGCCAGGCTAATAACAACTGAGCCAGAAGGATCAGGAAAAGAACATTCTTCCCCCAGGGTTGCAGGTGGGTCAGGAGGGCACCTGAACAGGCCTAACTGAGCCTCCTGGGCTTGCAGATCCTGCTGCTAGTCAAGGAATGAGAGACAAGAGGCCACTCAAAGAGGAACAAGTAGGGTAAGGGGCTCCCATTAACATTGGGAAGCCCTGCTCATGCAGCTCCTGAGCAGACGTACAGGGCTTTCCTGGGGAATTGAAGGCAAGAAATCTATTAAGGTGATTATGGGAAGCTGCCAAGGACTGAAAACATAGAGTAACACTTGTCCTTTGGAAATAACAAATAGAAAAGCATTCCCTCACTGCTGCTACCACCTGCCCAGGCTATTGCAATAACCTACTTTTAGGTTTTGCCACCTTGACTCTCTCCCCCTATAAATCTGCCCATCAATCTTTCCATCACCCAGGCTGATTATGCTTGTGCAAAAGTCTCCTCATGGCCTTTCTCTGTTCCAAAGTCTTCACTGGCTGCCTCCTGCCTACCAAGCAGACCCTCCACCCTCTGGGCCCTGAACACATTCCTCACCAGCACTTATCACACTACCTGCCACTTAGTAGGCACTTAACAAATCCTAGTTAATTGACTGTCCCTCTATAAGAATCAGATTTTCTCACCTTTACAGCTTTGCTCAAGTTATCCCTACCCTTGGAATACCACCACCTTCCTTCACATCCCCAATTCCTTGTTTATTCTTGTATTTCCTTTAAAGCCCAACTCAATTACCACCTCTTCTGGGAAGCCTTCCTTGATCCTACCATCAGGATTGGACATTTGGACTTCACATAGCATAAAGAGTCACAGGATCATAGGGATTTGATTTGAAAAAGAAACTAATCTGAGACTCAAGAAACTGAGTCTCTGGTAATCACTATTTTTGTTAAACTTTTGGCCCCAGTTTCTTCTTACATCAAATGATGAAATCAGATTCTAAAAGCCCTTGGATCTCAGAAGTTCCCCCCAGGAAGTGTTCCATGCAGCCCCTCCAGCCAAACTGGTCTGAGAAAGGTCCCCGGAGAAGGTAGGATTCAGCATGGGCCTTGAAGAATGGATTGATTCACAGGATAACTTTAGGGCTAAAAGGGACATTAGAAATCATCTTGGCCAATCTTCTCATGGTACTGCTAAGAAAGAGGAGGTCCATAGGGGTTATAACTTTTCTTAGCTAGTATGAGTGGTAAATATCAGAGGCAGAGTTTGAACGAAGAATTCTTGAACTAATTTGAATTATCTACTCCAAATCCAGTATCTTAGATATGATTTGTGCAAATTTAATGAAAGATTTGCATAATATATTTGTTAAAATGTTGAGTCAGGACCAAGCTGAAGCCAGCTAAAATTGACACAGAGCTGATTATTAAATTTTCAGTATAAGCATTTACCTCATAGAAATTGGTAAGTGTTACAAAACAAGACTTGATTTATTGTTTTGTGGATTGTTGAGTCTTGCCGAAGTGATGGGGATATGTTTCTGTGGGAAGCTAGGTAGTGCAGTGGATGAGAGCACCAGCCTCAGAGTCAAGAGGACCTGAGTTCAAATCTTGCCTCAGATACTTATTAACTGTATGACCTGGGGAAGTCACTTTACCCTTTTTGCCTCTGTTCCTCATCTTTAAAATGAGCTGGAAATGGCAAACCACTCCAGTGTCTGCCAAGAAAACTCCAATTGCCTGCCTCCTCCCCCCCCACCAAAAATGGAAACAAAAAAGTGAATCCTACATACGTGTTTTCTTTTGTTTTTTGTTGTTTGTTTGTTTTTTGTTTTTTTTCCAGAGAGGTTGCTAGGCTATGGAGAGGAAGAATGCATCCACAAGAAAGAGGCTGACCATCATTCAGTATAAATGACCTCCCTGTGCCAGCTGCCAGAGGCAGGTGGCAGACGGCTTTTACCTTCCACAGAGGAACCAGAGGCAGGTCAATATTTCCCAAAGAGGGGCCAAGAGCCACGATAAGGGGATGGCAGCATTGTCAGACCCTCCTCCTCTTCCCTACCCACAAAAGCTGCAGATTGCAGGGTCTTTAGGATTTGTAATTAGAGATCAATTCATTAAAGCAAACAGGAGTATCAACCTAACTGGCACATTTTCTGCAAATTAAAGATAATGATGCCCAAAAAGAACAGTCAGAAGTTAAGTACAAAAGAGGGAAAGCTTTTATGATAAAAACTTGGCCATTTTGGACCTCACTATTTTGAGATCTATGCCTTTGTGAGGCCTGGGCTTGACTTTGTATTTAATCTCTCGATGTTAAAATAATTTAAAACAAAACAAACAGCAGTAAAACAGGCACCTTCCAGCTCTGACATTCAATGATCCTTCCCATGAGTCTAAGTTTCCTGGAATATTCAACCTGCATGAGAACACATACTATTTTCAAAGAAGTCCTACTGGCTATAAAGCAAATTTCAGACTCTTTTCCCCAGGGCCTTGCATAGTTTCATGTCCCCATGACTTTCTAGCTTTCTCTCATTTTAACTACATTTTTCCATCTACAATATAAGACATTCATACTGATCCATTCTCTGTACCAAAAAAATCCCTGTACTCTCCCCACCTCTGTACCTTAACTCACACTGTCCCCTATGCCTGTCTTCCATTTCTCTTCATTGGTTGAATTCTGATCCACCTCATTCTTAAAAATAAGTTTTCTTTAATGCCTTCTTTTTTTTTTTAATCTTCATAGCTATTCCCAGTATTTCTAGCCCTACCCCACCTCAAACATTCTGTGCATATTAGTAGCTGCCCAAATGATGACCCAACTGTCCAGTTCCAATTGGGCAATGTTTCTCTTTCTTTCTTTCCTTCTTTTCTTCCTTCCTTCCTTCCTTCCTTCCTCCTTCCTTTCCTCTTTCCTTCCTTCCGTCTTTCCTTTCTCCCTCCCTCTGTCCCTTACTCTCTTCCTCCTTCCCTCCCATGGGAAAACATACATTTACATGTGGGTGCTTTGCCCAAAGGAATATAAATGTCTTGGAACAGACCATTTTAATAAAGTCCACTGGGATTCAAATGGAGCTACCTGATTATGCCTTAAACCAAAATAACTCTGATTCTCACTGATTGGCCAATAATAAGTCCTAGCCCAAGCCTCTGTTGGTCATTGTTTGGGGTTTTGATGCCTCCAAGTGAGTGTAAATAGCAATTGTTTCTGCTCTGACCAGAAATTCTGAGGGTCTTGCCCTCCTAGATTGATTTTTTGAGTAAGTAAAATAGGTCATTTTTGCCTCATTTCTTATCTAACCATAATTACTTAATGAGTGTTGCCTCAGACAAACTAAGATCTGGGAAAGACCTTAGCTTAAAAAGGCCAGGGTCTCCCACTGCATCCTGGGCCATCTCCTACCATCCTAATCTATGTCTTGTTACTGAGACTCAGATGACCCTGGAGGAGGGAGTAGGGCTGATGACTTTGCACAGTTCTGCCTCACTTAAATCCAATTAACTTGCAAGTCTAGACATCACCTGCCTGATGTCATTGGTACTCTTCAAAAATGAAGGACAAACAATAACATCCCTACCTCTCTAAGAGTCTCATCCCATATTAAAAAAAAAACATTTTCAAGAGAAAAAAATCAGCACAACTGATAAATACAATGAAAAAGTCCAAAAACATGTACAATGGATGAAGATAAAGGAGTGGGTTGGGGGTGTCTCTCATATTTCTTCATTAATCATACTTGGTCTTTATGATTTTGTTACATTCATTTTTCATTTTGTTGGTGTAGGGTTGTCCTTTCCATTTACATTGTTGTAATTTTTGTATCTGTTATTTTCTGCTGACTTCATTCTGCAACATTTAATATAGATCTTTCCAGGCTTCCATGTATTCATCCCATTCATCATTTTTTTATAGCACAGTAATGTTTCATTATATTAATGTACCACAATTTGTTTAGCCATTCCCTAATCCATGGACTATTATTTTGTTTCTAATTCTTTGCTGTCACAAAAAGCATTGATAGAAATATTTTGGAATATGTAGGGATTTTCTCTTTATCTATGGCTTCCTTGAGGTATAAACCCAGTGATGGTGTCTTTGTTTCAAAAGAAATGGACATTTTAATTATTTTTTTTTGTATAGGTCCAAATTGTTTTCCAAAATGGTTGTACTGTCTCATAGATCCACCAACAATGTATTAGCATAACTATCATTCCACCACCCCTCCAACCTTAACTATTGCCATTTTTGTCAGTTTTGCCAGTTTGAGATAAAACCTCAGGATTGTTTGGATTTTAATTTGTTTTATTATTTGTGATTTGGAGTAGCCTTTCACGTGGTTGTGACTTCAATTCACCTCATTTAAAGTCCAACTCACATTTTCATTCCCCCATGATATCTTCCCTTATCTTCCTTGTCTCTTCTATAGTATTTTGACTTATTTTGTTATAATATACTCACCATACAACACTATGTAATATAGAGTAATTACTTACTTATGTTCCAAATACTGTGCTAAGCATCCGGGGTGCAAAAAGAATAAAAAAAAAAAAACAGTACCTGGCCTCAAAGAGTTCACAGTCTAATTAGGGAGACAACAAATAAATAAATATGTATAAATAAACCATATTCAGAATAAAAAGGAAATCGTTAACAGAGAAAAGGCACTAGAATTAAGTGGATTGGGAAGGTTTCCTGTAGAAGATGGAATTTTAGCTGGGGCTTGAAGGAAACCAAGAGGTAGAAATGAGGAGATAGAGCATTCATTATAGGCATTGGGGCAGCCAGAGAAAATGTCCAGAACTTAGAGATGTAGTGTGTTGTTCCAGATGTGGCAAGAAGAGAAGAGTCACTGAATTGAAGAGTATTCGGTGGGGAGTAGAGTATAAAAAGGCTGAAAAGGTAGAAGGGGGATAAGTTGTGAAAGGCATTGAATGCCAAACAGAGGATTTAGTATTTGATCCTAGAGGTAATAGGGAGCCATTGGAGACTCTTGAGTAAGAGGGCAAGGAGTGACATGGTCAAATTATAGTTTTAGGAAAATCATTTTAGTGGCTGAATAGAGGATAGATTGGATTGAGGAAAGACGTGAGACACACAAACCAACAAGCAGGTTATCTCAAAAGTTCAGAATACAAACATCAAATGATGCAGGCCTGCACCAAGATGGTGGCACCTATCAAAGGAGAAATAAAAATATATTCTAGAGATGCTACAAAAATGAAACTGATAGACCATGGCAACAGATTAGATAGAGGGGTGGTGTGAGATAGTGAGGAGCTAAGGATAGCACCTAGGCCACCAGTCTGAGGAAGTGGGAGAGTGTTGGTACCCTTGGCAGTAATCTGGAAGTATTGGGGGAAGGAAGGTTTAGGAAGAAAAATAATGAGGTCAGCTTAAGATGTCTACTGGACAGTTCAAGACGTCTGAAACATAGAGAAATAAGACTCAGAGAAAGAGTAGGTCAGGATAGGTAATTCTGAGCACAGAGATGATAGTTAAATCCAGGGGAGCTGATGAGTGGTATAGAATGATGAAGTTGTATATAGAGAGAGAAGAGAACCCAGGATAAAGCCAAGTGCTATGCCTACATTAAGAGGTCTGACCTGGGTAAGGATTCAGCAAGAGACTGACAAGTGGCAGTCTGATATATAGGAAGAAAACCAGGAGAGAGTGGGATCCTGAAAACTAGAGACAAGAAATTATCAAGGAAACAGTGATCAATAGTGTCAAAGACTTTAGAGATGTTAAGGAGAATGAAGCTTGAGAAGAAAAAAAAGCATTTCAGTGGAATGATGAAGCCAGAATGATATGGGTTACTATTTTACCTTCCTACTAAGCAGCAAGTTTAACTAGGAGAAGGATTGATTCTTATCCAAATTGTATATCTTCTCCATTTCCCAGCACAGAGTAAGTACTTAATAAATGTTTGTTAAAGGAAGGAAATAAGGGATGGATAGAATAATAAATGAATGAATGTATGAATAAATGCATGAGTGAGTGAGTATATGATGCATTAAAATATCAAAGAGTGAACAGAACATAAGTGAAAGAAATATGCTTCCATGGAGATAAATCCAAATCGTATAATGGTCAAAATGGCTTCCTGGAGAAGATGAAGTTTCATAAGCATCCAAATCTTGGGAGACTTAAAAACTGGGTCAGAGGAGTTCCCAGAAAGGGACTGGAACCCAAGAGAAACTGGGGACCTGGGAGGAGGCTGCTCTCTGTGATTTTTTAATTTCCTTTTTCTTGCCCTGAGACAAAAAATTAATTTGGTTCAGAAAGTTGACTTTTTTTTTTTTTAACTTAGATTCTGAAAGTGAAATTTCTTCCTCCCTTTATCCACTTAGCGGAACATTTCCCCAGCTTCTAATCCAACCCTTTAATATGCACCAAAGAGAGGGAATTCCCTGAGCTCAGCTCACATATCACTAAACTGAATTTTTTTTGTGTGTTATTTCTGAAGACTACTGACTGGGTTCTGTTAACAGGAGCATTAACAGCTAATTATGCTAAGGAGAAGATAATAATGGAAAATGATATTTAATCATGACTTAAATGCACTCCTTAGATACCAATTTCTTATATTAGATAAGGTCAGTAGTATATCAGATTGTCATTTTCATCACAGCTTCCTTATGATATTCAAAGCAGAATTAAAGAAAGATAAAACCTTTGGGGCTTCCCACTGGGTACAGGATAATATACAAACTCCTTAGCCTGACATTCAAGGCCCTCTACAATCTGGTTCTAACATACCTATTAGGGTTTATTTTACCTATGT
The DNA here is from genome assembly GCA_011680675.1 of Gymnobelideus leadbeateri. Classification (NCBI taxonomy): domain Eukaryota; kingdom Metazoa; phylum Chordata; class Mammalia; order Diprotodontia; family Petauridae; genus Gymnobelideus; species Gymnobelideus leadbeateri. The sequence goes on from WOXC01002574.1 coordinate 84,520, forward strand.
GCAATGGTGTAAAGTTTCACACCATACCCAGAAGACATTCTTCTGAGTCTGAAGGACAGTGACCTAACAGATCAGAGATAGATAAATAGATAGATGCATACACACAGATATATACATACATACATACATACATACATACATACATGCATACATGAGAGAACAAGTATTTATTAAGCACTTACTATATGCTAGGCACTGTGCTGTGTTAGGAATACAAAATCAAAAGCAAGAAAGACAGTCCCTACCCTCAAGGAGCTTACATTCTAATAGGGGAAGAAAAAATATAAAGGGCTTTTGGAAAGTATGGGGAAGGGAGAAAGGGTACCTGCTTGGTGGTGAAGCTGCAAACAAGAAGGTAACAATCCAGTTGAGATTAATATGAGGGAGGAAGTAAGAGAGAGGGAGGAAGGGAAGGATGAAGGAAGAAAGGAAGAAAGGGAAAGAGGGAGGGAAGGAGGAAGGAAGGAAGGAAGGAAGGAAGGAAGGAAGGAAGGAAGGAAGGAAGGAAGGAAGGAAGAAGGGAGAGAAGAAGGGAAGAAGAAACCTGAACAAGTACTTACCAAAAAAAGGGGTTTTAACATATAGAACATATTACTCTAGGGATATTCATTAATGTTACCTCAGATAGCCACAAAAAATACTTCTCTCTAGTGGAGTTGTGTGGTCTATAAAACATCCCACTTCCTCAAGTTCAAATGCAGGTATCAAAACCAGAATGGGAGGAGGTGGGAGTGGGGGGGGGGGCAGTGGGAGGCATGCAAAAAACCTGTGGAACATAAATCTATAAAGACCTTTCAAGATCATCTAAAGACATTCATTTGACAAGTGAGGAAACTGAGGCCCAGGGAGGGCAAGTAGTTTGCCTAAGTTCACAAGCATAGTTCTTGACAGATACAGGATTCAAACTTAAGTCCCCTTATCCCTCAGTCTAATCCTTTTGCCACAGCATCTGTCTTCCAGTGCCTGTATTTATATTTGGTTTTACTACAAGAAGAGCCAGGATCATCATCGCCTACAATCCCTGAAAATATTCACACTAAAACACAATACACAAACCTGGGCTCTGAGGGACGATTTCCTTCTCATCCATCTGTGTCAGTCACAAATCTTCACATGGGCTCAGAAGGGTCTTCCCAGAATCCTCTCTTTCAGCAGCTGCCATTTTACTTACAAATGAGATTTAGAGAAAAAATGGATACAGGATGTCTGATTTAGGATTAAAAAGCCAGGTATGGTCTAAAAATGATTCTAAACTGGGAACATAAGCTGGAAGGACCCACTCTGACCTTCTTCGCTAATGAATCCTGTCTGCCATTTTTAAATCTTTTTAGATTTAAATCCCACCTAGTTGGGACAGAAATTTTCATAGCTTTATAAGTCATAATGATGGAATCACAAAACATCATAGTGGAAGAATATTTCAATGGATGAATGAAAAAGGATTTATTAAGTGATTGATACATACAAAGCATTGTACTGAACCCTTGGGACACAAATAGAAAAACACCAGTCACTGCCCTTGAGGCGCTCACATTCAAATGGAGTAGACAACATATACAAATGCCAGCTTCAAGTCATACTCTGAGGTCCCATGGTCCTCAGAGGGCAATAGAAGAGAGTATGGCAATTCTTTAATTTCATTTCAGCTGATAATCATATCCATTTCTGATTGTGAATGATTTGACAGTGGCAAGGACTTTGGTAGAGAGAACTTCCTTTCCTGGGTCTTCAGTAGGAGAAAAAACGAATGCTACCCCCATTGACATAGTGTCCAGGCCACATTTCCATAAGGGATGATAGCAATAAGCTTGAAGAAAGACCAATGGCTCCCGGGGGAAGTATCTGGGAGCTCTCGGGCTTATCTGTCTAATACTGGTAATTCATGCCCAGTTTATCTTAATAATGGCAAGACATTTGGGCCCCTTCTCCATAGTGATTGTTCCCCTTAATGAGGGTTGCAGAACCTGGACTGAAATCAGGGCCACTGATCTTGTGGGCACTATTCTGAAAACTTGAATTCAGGGTCTGGGCTCTGTCCATTGGAATCCCACAAGAGGTAGTCATCAAAATGGTGGCACAGTTTGACTTGTCTGGAACATTCTGCCTCCTGAGTCTCCTTTGGGTGCTTTGCTCCTTTATCTAGGTTGGCTTGCCTGGCCTGTGGGTAAAGGTTGGATAAACAGGAACATCCTTAGAATCTAGACCACTAGAACTCAAAAGAACCTTAGGACTTAGACTATTAAAGCCAGTAAGTATCTTAGTGTATAGACTGTTTATACACAGCATATGAGAGCTGAAAGGAATAGAAGAATGTAAACTATTAGTGATGAGAGGAGGCTAGAATACAGTCTATTAGTACTTCAAGGAACCTTAGTATGTTTAGAATCTTAATATGTTCAAACCTCAGAACTCTTGAACACACTGTTCAAGCTAGAAGGTCTCTTAGAGTCTAGAATGTTAGAGGTGGAATTAACCGTGGACTTTTAGAGCTAGAAGGAACCTTGGAATATAGACCATTCGATTTGAGAAACCTTAGTATGTAGTATGTTTAAACATAGTATATCAGAGTCAGAAGGTCCCTCAGAGTCTAGAATGTTAGAATGGGAAGGAACATCAGACCATAGTCTAGTAGAGCTGTAAGGAACCTTTGAGCACAGACTTTTAGAGCTGAGGGAAACCTGAGTAGAAAGATTTGGACATAGAATGTCAGAGTTGGTGGGGCCCTTAGAGTTTAGAATGTTATTATTGGGAGGAACTTTAATATGAGAATATAGACTACAGCATGTTAGACTTGAAAGCATATGATCAAAATATTGATGACAGTACTTGTCGTCTTTAGTAGGAAGAAACAACGGAATCTAGCACCTAGTTAGCAAGAAATATTAGTGAGAATAGGAAGATACCACAGAGCAGCTTCCTCTTAGCAAACCACACTCCAAGCTCAGCTCCTCCCCTCCCACCCCCAACAGCTTCTACATACCTTGGAGCCTTGGTTCCTATAGGTGCTTTGATCAGTGTTCTCTCCCCAAGGGTCCCTCGCCTCCTTTCTCCCATACTAAATGATTGAAGACTGTTTTTCATACTACTTGACCCAGGTACATTGTGTGGCATTTCCCAGGTGTCAGAATTGTTAGTTTATGCTCTGCTTGGAAAGGACCTTCAGGATCTCTCATACAATGGCCCCAAAAGTACATACCTGCCTTTTCCAGCCAACCCCTCCTGGTCACAGGTAAGGTCACGATAGTAACTCTATATGACAGGGAAGCAAAACCTTCTTTTCCAATGTAAGTCCTGTGGAAGAAAGAAGAGGGGGAGAGGATATGGAAGAGAAAGGAGAGGAAAAAAAATACTACAGTCTGGGCAATGAATCTGAAGGCCCCTCTTTGGTGTCTCCTTAGATATTCAGTGAACCACAATTCTTTAGGGAAATGAATACAATGTCATGAGGAAGAAGGAAGAAGAAAGAAGAAGAAGAAGAAGAAGAAGAAGAAGAAGAAGAAGAAGAAGAAGAAGAAGAAGAAGAAGAAGAAGAAGAAGAAGAAGAAGAGGAGGAGGAGGAGGAGGAGGAGGAGGAGGAGGAGGAAGAGGAAGAAGAGGAAGAGGGAGGAGAGAGAAAGGAAAGAAGGAAGGAAGGAGGCTGAGGGAAGAAAGGAAGAAAATAGGGAAGAAGAAAGGGAGGGAGGAAGAAAAATAAACCTCGAGCTTTACTCTAGAACAACCCTTGCAGTTTTTACAGGTGGGAAAACTTAGAAGAGAAAGGAAGTGATTTCCCCCAACAAAAGGAAGATTCTGTTGGCATCCATGCACATACTGGAGTGATTGAGGCAGGAAGGAAATCTGCTCTTTTGCAATCCTGGCCAAATCACTTGTTTGCTTCCAACTCACAGTCCCATCCTTGCATTTTTGAAGGAACTGGTTAACAGAGGCTGCTGAAGCAGGGGGATGTAATTAAAATGTTTTAGAGCAAACAAACAAACACAAAAGCGGGAGGGTTGCATATTTATTTGACTAATTATACATGATGCTTTTCTGAAGTATAATAATGCCAGCCTTCTTTTTATTTCCTGGTAATATTAATTGACATTTTATTCTCTCATTTTCTTAGTAACTCATCCTTGTTTTATTGTGTTTAGTAATAAGGTAACAAAATGAGACATCAGCCTCTACTAGAATCAGGGGGTCTGTATCATACCTCACTCACATCACCACTAAACAGCAAACACACCATGTAAAATGTCAAGTATCAACAAGATCAACATAATGCAAAGAGTTATTTATCACAAACAATAAACCACCTTGTTATTTGTCATAAGGGCTCCACACAAGCACGAGTCTCTCCTCCAGGCCCCTGCAGATGACAGTGTTCTTGGAACAAGACTGCCTTTGGGGAATGCCTATGAAAGTCTTCACTAATTTTTATTCCTCTGAAATACATTCAGTTAGAACTAAAGAACCAACACTTTCTGGTGTGTTTTGATTTCTTTTTAAAGTCACAGAATAGTGCAGCTAAGTGGCTGTGGCCTGTTAAGCCCTGTTTAAGTAAGGGACGCTGAGGCTGGTGGATCACTTGACATTGAAGGTTCTGAACTTCAATAAGGCTAAAGCCTATTGACTGTCTACATTAAGTCCAGCACTAATAGAATGAGAACTCAGAGCAAAGAGCCACCAGTATGCCAAGAGAGGTGATAAATTGGCCCCAATCAGATTGAAGCTTCCTTGCAAGTGTTGAGAGAGAGAGAGAGAGAGAGAGAGAGAGAGAGAGAGAGAGAGAGAGAGAGGAGAGAGAGAGGAGGAGAGAACAAGAGGATGAGAGAGAGAGAGCAAGAGAGAGAATAATTAGCCAAATAAACTGAGGCCATCACAGAATCACAGAACTTGACAATTGGAAGGTATCTCATTAACCATCTATCTTATCCAACTCATACCCAGAAAGGGATTTCTACTACACCATAGCTAACAAGAGGTCATCCCACTTCTGCTTAAAGACTTCCAATGGGGGAAACCTAACTTCTCCCAAGCAACTGCACTTGAGGAGAGCTCTAATTAAGAAATGCTTTCGGGGCGGCTAGGTGGCGCAGTGAATTGAGCGCCAGCCCTGGAATCAGAAGGACCTGAGTTCGGAGCCGGCCTCCAACACTTAATCCATACAAACAAAAACCTAGCCGTGTAACCTTGGGCAAGTTACTTAACCCCAATTGCCCTAAAGGGGCGGCTAGGTGGCTCAGTGAGTAAGAGCGCCGGCCTCGGAGTTTGGATGACCCGAGATCAGATCCGGCCTCAGAAAATGAGCACCCACGCATAAATAATGACTAGCCCTGTAACCTTGAGCAAGTTACTTAACCCCAATTGCTTTAAAAAAAAAAAAAAGAAAGAAAGAAAAGAAATGCTTTCTCTCTACAAGCTTAAATTTGCCTCTTTGAAATTTCTACCCTTTGCTCTAAGTTCTGTCTTCCAGGATCAAACAAAACATATCCAGTCTCTCTGTCATAGGATACAGGGGTGGGGAACCTGCAGCCTCAAGGCTATATGTGGATTTCTAGGTCCTAGGGTACAACATTTTGGCTGAGTTCAAGTTTTACAGAACAAATCTTTTTCCCTGGGGATTTGTACATCGAAGTTTTGGTTCAGGCAAAGGGCCACACTTAAGGACCTAGAGAGTTACATGTGACCTCAAGGCCACAGGTTCCCTACCCCTGTTAATAGCTCTTCAAGTACTGAAAGACAGATATCATAGGACACACACACACACACACACACACACACGCCTGCTCTGTTCCAAGTTAAACCTCATCAGTTCATTCAAATGACTTTTATACATCAGCTTCATCATTTTGCTTGCCATCCTCTGAATGCTGCCCAGTTTATAGTTGTCCTTCATGAACTAGTGACAGAACTAAACACAATATTCTTAATCTGATCTGACAAGGCATATATCTCTAATATTTTGTGAGCTTCATTCTCAAATTCTATGTTCTATTTTAAAGTTCTTTTATTCTAGATCTAGTATCTAGCACCTTGAGGACCCTATCTTTATTCCTTAAAGAATTTCTCTGTTAAAGCAGCCCAAGATTGCACTGGCTTTGGAGGTTGTTTATCATACTGTTGACTCATTTGAGAATGCAATCCACTAAAACTGCCAGATTGTTTTCAAAACAAATAAAAACCTTGCTTTCTGTCTAATCTCGTCTCCCCCATCTCAGACTTGTAAGGTCCATTTTTGGAACCCAAGCATTTGACTATACATATTCCTGCAAATTTTCATCTAATTTCAGCTAATAGTGGGCTGCTTCAAGAGGTAGTACGTCCCCTTCCTTGGAGATCTTCAGGCAGAGGCTGGACCAACACTGGTCAGGTATATTATAGTGGTGATTCCATTCACATATAGGTTAGACAAGATGACCACTGAAGTCCCTTCTAACTCAAATCCTGTGATACTCTGATTCAGCTCAACATTTTAGCCTATTTTAAACAGTTTGCAGTGGTGGTGGTGGTGGTAATAGTTCTTCTCACCCTTGTTGTTGAAATCGCATTTACATAGTGCTTTAAGCTTTACAAAATATTCACAAATATTACCTCAGTTTATCCTCACAATAACCTTGGAAGATAGGTGCTATTCTTATCCTAATTTTATAAATGAGGAAACTGAGAGAGAAGTTAAGTGACTTGACCAGGGTCACACACCTAGTAAGTGTCAAAGGTGGGATTTGAACTGAGGTCTTCCTGACTCTTGGCCCAGCACTCTATCCACTGTACCACCTAGCTATCTGTCTAATTATGCAATTATCTGGACAAATATGTTTATTTTTTCAAAAAAGTAGCATGAGACACTTTATCAAATACTTTGCTAAAATCTAACTAAACTATATCTACTGGTTCTTTTGATTTATCAGTTTAGTAATCCTGTCAAAAAAGGAAATACAATTAGTCTGGGAGGAGCCATTCTTGATGAAGCCATACTAGCTCTTGGTAATCACTAAGTTGTTTTGTTTTGTTTTTTTATAAACATTCTTTAAATACCTATTTAATAATCCATTCTAGAATTTGGCCAGGAATCGAAGTCAAGTTCATTGGCCTAGCATTTGCAGACTCTTTCCCTTTCTGCTTTGTTTGGGGGTGTCTTTTTTCTTAAATCAGAACAATATTTCCCCTTTTTCAATGTTACAGCACCCTTCCTATTCTCCAGCATCTTTCAAATATCACTCTCAACAATCATATCAGCTAGTTCTTTCAGTAATCAAATATATAGATCATTGGAACAAGTGACTTGAATTCATAAAGGGCAGCTAGGTACACGCTTGCCTATTTATTTTGAGCATCAACTATCTATTAGCCAATTCCATTCCATCATTTCTCACTTAGCAAAATACAATTTTCTGTTTATCTCTTTCAGTCATCTGTTTTTCCTGTTTCCTTGTCTGAGACGTGATAGCAACCCCTGAGTTTTTAGTTTACCTGAAGCATAATAGATTTTGCTTGGGCCCCTTAATTTAACTCCACGTGAAATATTCTGTCTCAAATGTTTTCCTTGTGAACAACCTATTGTTGGATTCTGCCATCTAATCAATTCTCTTACCCTCCTCCATTTTATTTTTATTGTGTTCATTGTTAATTATATATTTCAATCCATCCTATCCCTTTTGCCTCCCACTTCCTTCTTTACAAAGAGGAGGATATGGAGAGAGGAATGTGATTAACACTATTGATTTGTATTTGATATAATCTGTTTCCATTCCATTACTCCCCTTCTCCTCATCTAATGCCCTTTTTTTCTTTCCTTTTATTCCCTCCTTCATGCTCCACCTTCTCCAGATGGAGTTTATTTTGCTGGATCCCTCCTGAAAATATCCTTCCCTTTTACTCTCCCTCTACTCCTTCCCCTCTCCCTGTCTCTGCATGATCAGTGTTTGATTCTAATATATTTCTACACAAAATTCTTTGTGTATGTGTATATTCCTTTGTCTTGTTGAAATGAAAGTAAGTTTATCAGTTAGCCCATGCAAGCCACCTCTTCCCTTGATGTTTATATGATCTTTCACAGTCAGATATGAGAGATAGCAAGTGAATAAAAACCACTATGTTCTTCAAAGACCTCAGAGGTGACTGACTAGAGTGCTGTGCTGCTGGGGCGGTCTGTACTGGGGCATGCTGGACTGAGGTAATCTGATCCAGGAGGCATGTCCTGATGGACACCTTTGTGGTCTGAACTATGCAGATTTCTAAGCCTTGGTTCAGGAGAAAGCAACATAGCTGCACATTTCAAGTATCTTTGGCTGGACCTGGTCCAAACTCCTATTTCCCAGCCTCCAACCTGATTTCCCATCAGTAAAATAGAGATTATAAGTACCAGTCTTATAGTTTTCAAGTAACTCGAATGAGATACTCTAACAGTAAAACAACAGATATTTATTCAGTACTTTCTATGTGGCAGGTCCTTTGATAGTACCTAGGTAGGACCAAAATAAAATTGACCCTGCCTTCAAGAGGTTTGTGCTTTGATGAGGAAAACAATAAATTCGTAGATAGATGATAGACAGACAGACAGATAGATAGATAGATAGATAGATAGATAGATAGATAGATAGATAGATAGATAGATAGAAAAGAAATACAAAATAATAAGGGAAAGAGTAGTGTCTGGGGTGGGAGTTGGGGAGGTTAAGAAATGTAAATCTTCATCCTCATGCAGGTGGTAGCATTTTATCTGAACTTTGAAGGGAGCTAGGGATTCTAAAAGACAGAGGTGAGAAAGGGGTGCATAATAAGGACGGAAGATAGACTGTGTTTTAAAAGACAGCAGATGGGAAATGGAATGTCGTGAGTGAAGGGGAGTAAGCCCAGAAAGGTAGATGAGAGACAGATTGTGAAAGACTTCGGTATGAAACAGAGGCATTTATATCCTATCCTAGAGGAAAAATGGGGGGGAGGGGGCAAGAAGAAATCACTGGAACTTTTTGAGCAAGTGACTAATACAGTCATGGTTTAGGACCCTCACTTTGGTAATTATGTAGTGGATGGACTGGAGTAGGGAGAGACTTGGGACAGGAAGACCAATTATGATATTACATTTACAATTACAATATCTATTATAATAGATCAGACAAAGGTAATAAGGGCTTATACTAGAGTGAGGGAGAAGTCAAATGCAAGAAATCCTACACTTAACAGACTTGACAACTGAATAGATAGGAGATGGTAAGTAGGGAAGATTGAGGATTGTTTTGAACTTCCATACTTGAGTGGCTTCCTCTGTTGACCATCTCCAATTTATCCTGTAGATTTCTTATTTGAACCTAAATATTTGCATGCTGTCTCCTCTATTATACTCTGGACTGTGGACTGGAGCAAGGACTCTCCTTTGCCTTTCCTTTCATCCCTGGCATTTAGTACCTAATATATGGGCACTTAAAATGTTTGTTGACTTGACTTGACTTACCTGGAAGGATGATGGTCCCCTCAACAGAAATAAAGAAATTCAGAAAAAAAGAGCTGGTTCAAGGAGAAAGATAATGAGTTTTCTTTGGGACATTTTTGCATTTGAGAAATCTATGGGGCATTCAGCAGGAACTGGGCAGTGGACAGTTGGTGAAATATGATCAGAGTTCAGTAGAGAGCCTAGAGTTGCTTATGTTCATCTGGGGGTCATCTGCACAGGGATGGCAATTGAATCTATGCTAATAATTGAATCTATGGAAAGCATATTGCAAACTTCAAGGTACTATGTAAATGTAGTTATAATTACCAAGACTCACTCCTAGATCTAAACAATATAAATTCTCAGGGCATTATTAATTTTTTATACTATAATAAGAGTTGAGTAGAATATTCATTTAATAATAATCATTCATATATTCTGTGGTGCTTTGCTAACCACAACCCTTTAAGAAAAGTATAGCAAGTATTATTACCTCCATATTACAGATGAGGAAAAAAAATGAGGCTCAGAAAATTCAAATGGCTTGTCTGTGATGATACAGTATCCAAAAGGTCCAGGATTTTCACTCAGGTCTCTTGATTTGAAATCCAATGCTCTTCCCCCTTCCCACATCGCCCTCTATTGGCCTGTTAGAATTGATCAATTGATTCTTCCTATCAATACAGTTGGAACATAAATAGTTCTTGAGAATGGTCTAATTTAATAAATCTCAGAGTATGTTCTGGGGATCCCTAGGGGATGCCCAGAAAACACTTTCAGGAAATTCTTAAGGTCAAAACTATTTTCATAATAGCACTAAGATGCTTTATTTTCTAATATAGTAAGTATTAATATAAGTCATATAAACTAAAGTTCTTTGGGATGACCTGAATAATTTTAATAGTAAAAAGAGGTCCTTGGACCAAAATGTTAGAATCACTAGTCCAATGCAATCGTGTGGGAAAAGAAGGTCCAGATACAAGTTCTGATGTCTAAACCACACAGAGTAACTGCAAGAAAGGTCAAGGTCACCTTTTTCTGAGGGAAGTAACACTGAAAAACAGAAACCCCTCTCCAACCCTCCAATAGGCCAACAACATAGATAGATCATATATTCCTCCCTGGCTGACTGCTTATTCAGAAGGATTAACCTCCCTGCTGTTGACTCTCTTGGCAGAAAAACAGATTGCAAAATCCCCAGCTTAGTGGGGGTATAAGCTGGTTCCGTCTGCCCATCGATTTACCTTTGATGCCTCAATCAAGTTTGTTTATTTCACCAGGAAGTATATCAGATCATTTAGAACTAACAAGGAGTTGCTAGAGGGCCTATAGAGGCCTTCAGAAATTGATTAGCTCCTTAATATTCCCCTGGGGACAACCCATTTCAATTTCCCTCTTAACTACAAGATCCCTGAGATCAGATCCCTTGATTCCCAACCCCAGGTTCTTTCATTATACCATGCTGCTTTGCAAGAGTTACTATCACCATCATCATCATTTATTTGCTATTAAATTTTATATCACAATGAACAAAAAATTCTCAGGATGGTGCCCCACCCTTGCCAAAAAAAACAAAAAAGTATTGGATATTTCTTTTAGAAATGTTGGTCAAAAGAGGAGCATCCAAGAAGAGAAAGAACAGCTTCTCTGGGATGGGATAATTATAAAGAAGAAGGAAGAAGGGAAAAGTCATTTATTAAGCACCTACTATGTGCCAAGTATTGTACTAAGCACATTACAAATACTATGTCACTTGAAATTGTCTCCTATTAGTGATAACAAATGATGGAGAAAAGAAAAGCATCTACAAATGAGTCGACTATGTATTTTGCCCCTATTTTCTCTGATAAGGAGAACGATCTTTGAACTGGAAAGAGAGAGCTAAAATGATGAATAAGGAATTGAAACCCAACATGAGTAGGAAGATAATAAGAGTGCCAAGCTGCTCTTCATGTATTCATGTGACCCAGCCCAGACAAAAAACATTTCATGGCACAGAAGGAGCTGAAGGATGTGGTTGCTGAACCATTGCCAGAGATCTTGGAAGAATTCTGGAAACAGGAGAGGAGCGGAAAGACAAATGTTCCCGTTTTCAGAAAAGGGAAGAAAACTGGGTCTGCTCACTTTACGTCAGTGAACTTGACCTCCATTTCTGACAAAATTACAGAAGACAGGTCCATGGATATATTTTAGGTGATCTGTAAACTTGGATGAAAAAAAATTGCATCCTATGTTCAATATAATTGGTTTAAATCAGTCAGAAAAGCATTCTGAAGTACTTCCTATGTCCCACGCACTCTGCTAAACCCTGGGGATATTAAATAAAACAGAAGACAGATCCTGCTCTCAAGGAACTCACAGTTGAATGGGGGAAGCAGCATGCAAACAACTATGTACCAAGATAATTACAGGATAAATTGAGGATAGTCTCAAAAGGAAGGCACTAGAATGAAGGGGGATGAGGAAAGGTTTCTTGCAGAAGATGGGATTTTAGCTGGAATTTGAAGGATTCCAGGGAAGCCAGAAGGTGAGGATGAGGAGGGAGAGCATTTCAGGTATACGGGAGATGGCCAGCAAAAACACTTATGGAGTGCCTTGTTTTAGGAACAGTCAGGAGGTCAATGTCACTGGATCCTACATATTTTAATTTTTGCATTTAAAAACATTCTGAGAAGGATTTGCTTGCCAGACTCCCAAAGGGCTCCGTGACCCAAAAACGATTCAGAACCCCTGGACTCGAATGTATTTTTAAAACAACAGTAAGTGAATACCTAGAAAAGAAAACTATGATTTCAAAGAACCAGCATTTCTTCCCATATCTTATGGGGTGAACCTTATTGCCTTTCCTGGCAGGGTAACCTGACTAGTGAGCCATGGAAATGTTAGAGATATGCTTTATCCAAATTTTAGCAAAGCATTTATAAAGTCACTCATGCCCAATGCTGTTTCCACCCTTCCATTCCCTCAGCCAATTGTCATCTAAAGCATGAGTTTGACGCACATTGTTTTCTGGCTTGCCCTCCTCAGGATACTTTCCCATTTATTAATGCCCTTCCTAAAATGTAACATCTAGAATTTAACACAGTAATTCAGTTGAGATCCAACCACAGACAGACAAGTAGAGACAGACCATCACTTCCCTAGCCCTAGGCACTTTGCCTCCTTTAATGACACCCCAATTGTTCCACCTCTGTTGGCTGCATAAGTTCTCCCTCATTGGAAGTCTTCAAACAAAGGTTAGATGACCATTTTCTGGGCACGTTGTAGAAGATACACTTGTTCAAGTGTTTGTTGTTGTTCAATCATTTTGGTTGTGTCTGACTCTTCATGACCCCATTTGGGGTTTTCTTGGCAGAGGTAAGGTTTGCCGTTTCCTTCTCTAGCTTATTTTACAGATGAGGAAACTGAGGCAAATGCAGTTAAGTGATTTTCCCAGGGACACACAACCAGTAAGTGTCTGAGGCTGGATTTGAAATCAGAAAGAGGAGTCCTGACTTCAGGTCCAGACCTTTATCCACTGCAATGTCACCTGGCTGCCCCTGTTTGAGTACAAACTGAATTAAACAGCTTCTGAAAACCTCTAGATCTGAAAGTCTCTGATTCTCTGTCATTCACTTTTAAAAGCAAGAGGTTAAAAGCTGAACTTGCTACCCTTAATCTCCCCTTTCACTTGCCTGAGCATTCCAGCAACTCAACCACCCTTACGTAAACTTTGCTTGCTTGGCCTGGGGTCCAACATTCCTTCCTTCAGCACTGTGGCTATCTGGTTCCATTTTCTGTGGTACTTCAAGATCTTTGAAAGCATCTCTGAATTGGACTTCTCCAAAGGCCTCCGAGGGATAGATCTCTGACTTCAGAAGTAGAAGAATCAGGCCAGGCTAACACCCACCTCCACAGGCAACCCAAAGCTATGCTTCCACACACTGAATAATGACAAGAACCTCTATTTCCATTGAAGTAGACAGTGCTAACCTATTCCCACTGCCATAGCTAGGGTAATTACAATTTCTGTTTTACATATGATGTCATGGAGGATCCAACAGTTAACTGACTTGTCTTCAATCATACTGATAGATAGATGATAAATAGATCAATAGATGATCAATTGATATATGATAGACAGATACATAAATAGATAAATAGATCAACAGATAGAAAGATTGATAGATGATAGATATATAAATAGATGGCAACTAGATCAAGAGATAGATTATTGATAGATGATAAATACACAAATAGATAAATGATAAATAGATCAATAGATAGATATAGGCAGGATAGAGGAGAGACAGAGACAGAAAGAGAAAGAGAGATAGATGGAGCATTAATTAAGCTCCTTCTACATGCCAGTGACTGTACTAAGATCTGGAGATGCAAAAACATGAAAACAAGACATCCTCTACTCTCAAGGAGCTTACCTTATAATCTGAAGAAGAATTTTAACTCAGTTCTCCCAGCTGAAAGTCTGACTCTTTATTGAGTTCAATGAAGAAATTGCACAGGTGCAAGTCAAATGAGGTTTGGTTTAAGAGAAATTCATCCTGTTTTCCCAAGCAGGGAATTAAGGAGCAGATGTGTGAAATGAGTCCCCCAGGGTCACATAGCCAGTAAGTGTTTGAGGCCAGTTTTGAGGCACATCTTCCTGACCTGGTTGCAGCTCCCTCTCCACTTTGCCACCCAGTTGCTTATAATGATTAAGAAATATGATGAGATACTATAGTGAACGTCTTCTTCCACAATAGAAATGTGGGAAAAGTCATTCAGAAGACCAGAGCAATAGGGCCACCAGCAAAGCCAGAGCCAACATAGACAACCTAGCATTCTCTAAGCATGATGAGATAGTCCAGAAACATTCCAGGCATGCAAGAATCTGAGAAAAGATGAAGCAAGTGTTGAGTTTTCCTTTCATCCAAAGAAAGCCCTAGAGAAGAGCAAAGCCACACATGAGCAGCTTTCCAGAGGACTGCTGCTGTGAATATCTCTAAGGTTCTTATCACGTAATATAGTGAACTCTCTATTTATTCAGCAGTAAACTAAAGCAAAACATTCCCAAAAGCCAAAGTATAGCATTCACAATGATATAACATAACACAGCATCACTAAAGTGTCCACATAGTTTTCACTTAAAGTGGCCACATAGTTTTAAACAAAAGATATCATTCAGTAAGTCCTTAACTCTATCATCCTTAAGGAGCAAGCCTCTTTAAGGGACACAAAGCACAAAGATCAAAGATCTCCATCCCTAGGTCGAATTGTCTTAATCTCTCAGTCAAAAAATCTTCTTTCTTCTTGATTAGAGATTAGTTTCCAATCATCCTTAACTCAATAATCCTTAAGAGGTACAAGGTACAGAGTACAAAGTTCTCCGACCCCTAAGCCACAGTAAATCATGATCTTCTCAGTCAGCACTAAATACCCAAGAAGAGGTCTTTTTATCTTGACTTGAGGCAGACTCCCAAATTCTATGGTTCCTCTTCCATGGGTCCAACTCCTACCTGAATCTACCCAACTGTCACCTGGATTCAAAAGTAGGCAGCTCTCAGATCCTCATCCAGTTCTATATTGAAGCTTCCAGTGTCCAGTCCACCTCAAGTCCTTTATAGTTTTTTTTTTCTTTTCCTGGGAAGACAAAGCTTAACAGAGCCAAAACAACATTCATGCACATTGCTAGCACCATCATCAATTCACTATCTGCCTGTGAAATCAAAACAGACCCACAAACAAAGTCTCAACACAAATTGTCAGTATAGTCCCAGGACCTCCAAAACCCTCCTCCAAGAGTTCTGTAAACAGACAAGAAGAAAATCCTCTTTTAGGCCTTCCAGTAAGGTCCTAAGGCTTCTGTACAAAGTATAACAAGTGCAAACTTGTTATACAGAACAGACAAACAGTGCTGGGATACCATAAGTCAGTATCACAAGTTCAAAAAGTACAAGTCAGGAATAAAGGTTAAAGAAGACTGGAAAGTTGGGAGGGGTCTCTGAATATAATCTTATGAGTGTGGGTGAGGGTAACTTTTAAAGGAACAGAGTACTTTTAAGCATTTGTGGTGAATTGATTAAAGATGAGTAAGAAATGAAATGCAAACACAAGAGTTAAGAACAAAGGTCAATTTATTGTCAGAATTGGAGAATACATAATAATACATATAAAGGGCAGTTAGGTGGTACAATGAATAGAGTACTGGGCTGGGACTCAGGTATACTCATCTTCCTGAATTCAAATCTGGCCTCAGATACCTACTAGCTGTGTGATCCCAGTCATTTCACCCTGTTTACCTCAGTTTTCTCATTTGTGAAATGAACTGAAGAAGGAAATGGCAAAGCACTCCATCATCTTTGCTAAGAAAACCCCAAAAGGGGTCACAAAAGGTCAGACACACCTGAAATGACTACACAACAACAACGAATATGATGATACTTACATTTTAATGGGGATAGGGTCGTAGAGGGGAGAGAGAAACAATCGTCTCTTTAGAACATTAATGTCTTCAAAGGCTATTGAGGGAGTTAATGAAGAAAAACAGGAACTGGGCTGGATTTATAATCTTATGAAGAATTTGAGTGGAGATAAAGGAGGGAAGGTAAAAAATATTCTAATGTAGAAAGGAGGAAAAAGGGAGTAAAACATACAATTTCTTATAATTGGTGATACATGAAAATGTATACAAATGTGGAGGTAGGGTGGTGCAAATGAGCATCAGATACACTTCTTTTATCAGATACAGAAAGAAGAGGATTTAATACACTCATACACACTCACAGTGTGGTATAGAAGCATATTAAACTCAACAGGAACATAAGAGGGACTAGAAAGGAAGAAGGATAATCTGGCTGATAGGGGGAGGAAATAATCTCTAATAAAATTCATTATCCTGAAAAGGGAATTGGTAAAGGGAAAAAAAGAAAAAGAAAAGAATTGGAATCAAAGGGAGTTCCCATCAACTGAGGAATGGATGAACAAATTATGGCTCATTAATATAATGAAATATTATTGTTTCATGAAATAATTATAAAAGAGACTATTTAAAAGAATCCTGGGTGGTATGACAAAAGATGAAAATTAAAGTATTAGTCACTTGAGAGAGTGATAATAGACTAAAGATATAGAAAGAGGCATACACTTTTGGATGTGACTATTCTACATTCATTTCACTTTACCATGTTTATTTGCTTCAAGGAGATTTTTCCCCCTCTTTCCTTCAATTTTTTTAACTGGGAGATGGGGTAGCACTGGGGGAGAAAGAAGCTCTAATAATAATGGCTCCAGACATTTATTTTAATGTACTGGAAAAAAGCAGAAGGGAGATCAGAAGGAAGCATTTCTCTTTGTATGACCTATTACTTCAATTTTTCAGCAAATATAATGTTCTGTGACTCTCAAGCAAAAACACTGACAAGCTTCTCACCTGTACACTCTACTAGAAGAATATTGTCAATAAACTAGGTACATTTGTTTCAAGGAAAAGAGTAGGAGGTCACTGAAATTATCGCATTATTTCCCGAAGAGATTTAAGTCCCATTATTCCTTCTATGTCCAGTTCATTGTCTATACACAGTGTCTGTCCAAGATACATATACTCGTAGACAAGTTTTATAGGCCATCCACTGAACTATATATCATAGTTCAGACAATAAGCATCCTAGCCTTTGAGAGGAATAGCTTGAAATGATTTAGGAAGGTATAGGTGACTTTATAACCCAAAATAAAATGTTTACTATCACAACATTTGCAACGTGTTTATGTGTATGTGTGAGTGGGCAGGGCATTGGTTGGTGACTGAAATGCCTTAGATTGATGATGATATACTTAGCCTTTAAAGTCATTACAGAATGAAGAATCTGGGTTACAAATATATATATATACATACATATATATACACATATATGTATGTATGTATGTATATATAATATCTAGCCTTAACCAATGAGATGCCAGAAACAAAATCAAAGGTCAATGAATTCCAGTGTACTTCTCTGAGCCAATTATATATCTAGTCCCTTAAATCAGACATTCTTCCTCATCCACCCTTCAGTTATTTTCTCCAGAGTGTCCAAATGAGGCTCTCACTTTCCTCTACTGGATCTCCAGCCACCTTCTGTAAGGTAGGAGTCTGGTGGGAAGATCAGTAAACTAAGAATAAACAGATGTGTGCTCACTCCATCAAGCGACCAACAAGTATTTACTGAACTCTTTTTCGATGGTTTTTCCCACCTGTTATCTATTTTGTCCTCCCAACAACTGCGTAAGGCATAAAGAACAAGGATTATTTGCCCCATTTGTCAGATGAGGAAACTGATAGAGAATATAAAGTAAAACCTCTTGTGTGTTTTGTATTCCCCAGAGTACCTAATGCAGTTCTGTGCATTAAGAAGAAGAAGAATAGACATCATTTATCTAGCACTTCAATGTCTGGAAACCACTTCTCCTGTGTGGGCGTATTTGATCCCTACAACAACCCTGAGTCACACAGGGATGGGATAATAACAGCACCTACCTCACAGGGCTGCTTCAAGGATCAAATGAGGTAACAGCTGTCAAGTGCTTCACAAACCTGAAAGTGCCATATAAATTCGTGCTTATTAGGTGCTTTGCAGATGAGGAAACTGAGTCTGGGGGAAGTTAAGTGACTTGCTAAGGGTCACATAGTGAGTAACTGTAAGAAATCAGATTTGAACTCAGGTTCTCCTGATAACAGTTCCACCAACCACCACCACCACCACCACCATCATCATCATCATCATCATATTTTGGGGGTTTTTTGTTGTTGTTTGTTTTTTGGCTTTTTTTGGAGGGGAGAGGGCCGGGCAATTGGGGTTAAGTGACTTGCCCAAGGTCACAGGGCTAGTAAGTGTGTGTCAAGTGTCTGAGGTCAGATTTGAACTTTAGGTCCTCCTGACTCCAGGGCTGGTGCTCTCTTCACTGCATCATCTAGCGGCCCCCACCATCATCATATTTTTATATCCTGGAATGCTGAATATTTTATAAATATTACCTAATTTGATCCTCACAGCTACCTTGGAAGTTCCCATTTTTCAGCTGAGGAAACTGAAATTAATTTACTTGCCCAAGGACACATATAGTAAATATCAGAGATCAAATCTGAACTCAGGTCTTCCTAATCCCAGCCCCAGTGCTCTATACACTAGGTGCTGAAGTCTGTCTTACCACCTGGTAAAAGGGACTTTATTATATAGACTCTTAGATCTAGAAAGGACATTCCATCAAAAATAGTTAGGGCATAGATAGAACATCCATCAGACCTAGAATACAGAATGTCAGAGTGGAAAGGTAACCAAGAAGTCATCTTGAAATAACAATATTAATATAATTAATTGATTGATTAATAATAAAAATAATCGCTCACACATAGCACTTGAAAACTTATAAAGCACTTTACATACATTATCTCATTTAGTCTAATCTAATCCTTTCATTTGAGGAAACTGAGTTCCAGAGGAAAGAAGCAATTGGTCCCAATCAACATAGCCAGTCAGCAACCATAGTGAGACTATAGCCCTTCCTGATTCTCCACCTAATACCCCTTCTATCACCTACCACCTGTCCCCTCACTGTTTTGCATAATTGTATTTGCATGCCCATTGCTTAGAATAGTGCCTGGTACATCATAATAGCTTAATAAATGTTCTCTATCTATCTATCTATCTATCTATCTATCTATCTATCTATCTATCTATCTCCATGCATCCATCTAACTGGCTAGCTTCCTATCCCTCTAGCCATCTTAGTAAATACATGGAGACTGTTATTTGCTTATTGATCAAGGCAACTCTTTCTGGTTTCTTATCTCATCTGCCTTCAATATAAATAATTTTCTGGTAAGTATGCATCTCATTATAGGTAAAACAGAGTGGAATTGAAGATGTATTTATCTTGAATTTCAATTTACTATATACTGTTTTGGCTTTTAGGCTTGAAATATGAAACCTATATGTCTTGACCAGTTCTTTTTAATCTCTGGTTTTAGGTCACAGATTTCCACAGGGTAGAGAGAAAGGGAATTAGGGGAATATTGCTCTCGGTTTCTGCATTAGGTCTAGGATCCCCATCATGCCATCTCTCCCAGAGAAGAGACAAAAGGCATTTTGGTGTCAATAATGACCAAGAGAGACTTTGAAATGTCTCCTTCTTTCTGGATAACTGAAACAATGATAATCAGTAAAAATAAAATAAAAATACTTTTGAGACAAGAAACTAAAAGGTAGGCACCAGGTCTTCTATGAATCCTGACCTGGGATGAAGCGAGAAAGGTGAAAAAGCCATGGACCAAAATACACCTTCCTCAACTCAGGACCCATAGCAAATGTCCCCTGTTTTGTCCCAAACATTGTCCTGATACCAACATCCTGACCACAATCAGTAAGAGCCTTCTAAATACGTATCACATGAAGAAGTAGATTTTGGTTGGGGCTCTGCACCTACCTGGCTATATGATCTTGAGACCCAAGAAAGTAAGGGATCAAAGAGGTCAACTATGCTAATCCATTCATTTTAAAAGTTATTTTCCAAAAAGATTGAAGAAAAAGGAAAACAATTTACACATACAAAAAATATTGATAACAGCTGGGGGAGGGGTTAATTCTATTTTTAAATAGAAAGAAACCGAAGCGCAGAAAGGGGCTCAAGACCGCTAGCCATGACCTTAGCCAGCCCATTTCTTTTCTGGGCCTGTTTCCTCATCTGTTAAAAGGAACGTCCTTACTAGCTCTAACATCTCTATGTGTTCTACCACTCTATGTTCCAAGGTCCCTTCTTCCAACTGTGACGTTGTATGTTCTTACATTCTATATTCTGAGGTCCCTTCTGGTCCTAATCTTCTATGTCTTGCCCTTCCAATTCTTTCATAGGCTCATAGGCTTAGAGCCATAAGGGAAGTCAGAGGGCACCAAGTCCAACAGTTTATAGATAAGGAAACTGAGGTTAAGAGGAGTTAAGTGACTTACCCAGGGTCCTACAGATAGTATTTGAGGCAGGATTTGAACTTGGGTCTTCCCAACGCTAAGTTCAATGCTCTAATCACATGACCATGCTATCTCCACAGAACATTCTGCTTACTCTGATATTTCATCTGATATGATTTCTTCTAGCATTGATATCCCATGTTACACAAAATGTCATCTTCCAACAGGCAAATTCCAGGCTAGGAAGAATACAGTGTTTTTCTGGATGTATGCAGTGGGACTTAAGATGAAAGTGGGAGAAGGAATAATAAATCAACAAATCTGCTTCCACTGCTATTCATTCAAGTTGCCAAGCTGCAAAATAGACAGCAAAAATTGAACAAGCCGCCACCACCACATTCCAGGGACAGCAGACTGCTTCAATTACTATCATATAACCTTTTTCAATTCAGGCTCTCTTATCTATAATTGATAAATGCCCACACTTGGGGAAGGGGTTAAGACAAACAAACAAACAGAAAACCTGCATGATAAACCACAAGATGGAGTTTCACTCTTCATAGGACTGTCGAGGACTGGCCAGAGCAGGGTAAGCACCCAGCGCCATAGCCCTTCTTAACACAGGAGAAACAGCTACATCCCTCACCGTTCCTTAATGAGGCCCCCTCACCCAACTGGTCTTTCCTTTTTTTTTAATGACCATAACAACTCTGTGAGGACTTTACAATTCTGTAGTCACTTTCCAAAAACAAGCATTTGAAGTGGGGGGAGAGGGGTAGTAGCATCGTCTCCATTGTGCCAAAGGAGAAAATTAGGCTCAGAGATTTGATGTGAAAGCAGATGGAGAGAAGAAAACTCATCAGGACAAACAGGATGCCCAGGATCCCCAAGCCATGTTGGGTTTTTGTACTCCAAATTCAGTCTCTCCACATACTCCATAATCATCTCTTTCTCTCCCACAGTAATTTCTGTCTAGGAGCCAATCACACACAAATGAATCTTCCAATGATGAAGGCTCTGGATGAAGCGAAATTCCAACCATCCTTTGTCAAGTTCCCTACAGCCACTTCTTAGCCCACCATTCCCCTGCCCCCATCCAGGCCCTTCCATCTCCCCCACCCCCTCCCTCCCTCCCTCCTTTCTCCAACAAGGCCTCATAAATCATTTGTTAAAGTCAGTGCAATCTGTATAAACTGTAGATTCATATTTCGACTTGGCAAGGAAGCTAGTGAGGGAGGCCTTACATTTCTGCACTGTTCTGGGAGAATAGTGCCGAGCCCATGGCAATGTAATAAAACTTTGGGAACTTAATCTGCAGGCATCAGCAGCTCTCAATTTGGGCAGGAATGCATGGTGCTTTGAACTTTAGACAATTCCTAATTTGCTTTTCATGGGCTGGGTGAATGGTTGAATGCTCTGAGCTGTGTGCAGCAACCATCAAGAGTCTCTAGCCCAGAGGTCCCCTGGGAGTTTTTCTGCCTTGCTCACATGGAAAGGAAGGGGAACATAAAAGGTGACAGGAAGAGAGAAGTCAAGAAAGTTGCAAATTTCCACATTCCATCCATGAACACAGAGTGAGCAGACAGAGGTTTGAGCTGTTTACCAGCTACATGAACCAAAGGGCCTCAGTTCCCTCAAATGTTAAGTGAAGAGCTTAGACAAGACAATCTTTAAGGTCCCTCCCTACTCTCACATTTAATTTTTTTCAAGTCTGCTAGCACTGATATCCTACGATTTTGTAATTCTCTTCCAATCAGCCACCAGAAAAGTCCACCAATCCTCACATGGGAGAAAAAATAAACTCAAGTCCCTCCCATTTATAAATCCCAAGGTCTAGGTCCCTATAAGCAGAGATATAAAAATGATCCCAAAGAAAAGATACTATAGTTTCTACTAACCTACGTGAGAAAGGCAAGTTTCCATTTCTAGTCAAGGTATCACATCCAAGAATCCAAGATATAGAAGAAAAATTGGTTATCCATTCCAACCCATTTTTGAAGTAGAGAGTCCTCAATAACATCCCGAACAAATGGTCTTCTAACCTCTGTTTAAATGCCTCTAATGATAGAAAACTAACTCCCTTTTAAAGCATCCCATTTCATTCCACCACAACTGTAATTGTCTTTTTCATATAAGGAGCTCAAGTCAGCCTCTCTGTAACACCTACCCATCACTCCTAGTTATGCTCTCTGGGGGAAATCAGGATAAGTTTAATCTTTTTTCATGGTGATAGCATTTCATACATCAGGTCCGTTTTAGGTCCCTGCCCAGTATTCCAAATATGGGTGTAAAAAGCAGAAATCTAGATGGTGAGTCCCATTGAGACAAGGTAGAAAATGTCTAAGAAACTGTATTCCCTAGCCAATCATTCACAGGTACAACTGATTCTAAGAAAAACTAACCATCTAAAGTAGACTCAATAAAGCTCATTCATTCATTCATTCAAACCCAGTGCCCTACTAAGCATAGATTGTATGCCACCTACTGTGCTATACTCTGTGGGGGCACAGCTCTTGCTCTCAAGAAGCTTACAACCTAGCTGGAAGCATGAAGCATGGACACGAAACATTAAATAACAACATTTATTAATCACTTATTGTATACCTAACTCAGTAGCAGCCTGGCCCTTAATAAATGTTTATTGGTTTCACAATATTTACAGGCACTGTCATATTACCATTAAGACCATGAACAGTTACCATGGATCCACTTGCCACCATGGCAGATCACAATTTCTTCATGATTGAGCAGAGGATCTTCAAGATTTGTTGTGACCCCAAAATCACCTCCCAGAGTCCATCTGGTAAGAAACCTTCCTAAAGTGATCCTCAGTCATCAGGCACACCCATCAGATTGATTAGGCTCATTCTTCTACTCTTCTGACATGACCTTCAGGTTATGTCTAGGGTCATATACACCCCACAATAAGACATACAAGCCCACCTTTAGCAGAGAAATAGGAATGATGAGTGGGAGAAGGGGTAAAAATGATTCACATTATAAAACCATCCTGGAATAAGCCCCATGAAAACAGAACAATGTCTTAACTAAATGTTGCATCTCTAATAATCTGGCTCTGGACCCTGAAGGCAATAATTGATGCTTAATTTACAACCTGTACTCCTGACTTGAATTGAGTTGAATTGATTTTTTTAGTCCAATCTTATTTATAGCACAGTAGCTTTTTAAAGGAACCTCACAGTGAACCTCTTTGTAAAGTATGGAAGCATGTCCCTTAAGACAGAACACAGCATCCTTAGAGCTAGAAGAAATTTTAGGATCCACGTAGCCTGACCACAGCCCAATAGGTGAGTCCTTCCTACTCCACACCTAAAAGTAATTGTTCATTTGTACATAGTAGAAATGGCTGAGATGCAAGAGAAATAGCTTCTTTCCCATACTCCTGCTTCACAGAGGGGTCTTCAATTTAGGGTTCAGGAGGAGGCTTTCTGGAAGTCAGAGTTTGGCCTTTTGAAAAGTTTACCTAGGGACCCCAGAAATTAAAGTTATGCCACTGGCTAGAATTTAACCAAGAAGGAAAATTGAAAATTTAAGAGACAACGTTGGGACTATTAGGGCAATAATTGTGGTGAGGGGTGTGTTGGTTTGATCTGGACCTGAGATTCCATTGGTTTGGAGAATTCCTCATACTGAAAATTCCTCTACCAACGTACATTCTCAACGCATCTGTAACTTGATGGTCTTAGAGAATGGTCTAAGGTTTTGGGAAATTGTCAAAAATTTAGACCCATGACTAGAACAGGGAAATTAGAATTTTCTTCCAGAGTGCCAAATTAAGAGAGCACTGAGCCCCCCACCCCACCCCATCTCTGCATTGCTTCAACTGAAGAAACAACAGAGCCCAGCACTTACCTAGTATGAATTAGTTAAGATTGGATATTGCAATGGAATACTATGTGCTATAAAAAATGATGAGCAGGATGCTCTCAGAAAAACCTGGGAAGACTTACATGAACTGATTCAAAATGAGATGAGCAGAAGCAAGAGAACATTGTACAAATAACAGCAATATCATATGATGATCAACTGTGAATGACTTAGCTGTTCTCAGCAATGCAATGCCTCATGACAATTCCCAAGGACTTAAAATGAAAAATGCTATCCACCTCCAGAGAAAGAACTGAGGAGTTTGGATGCCAGTAAAAATATACTTTTTCTTTATTTTTCTTGTGGCTTTTTTAGGTCTGTATTTTCTTTCACATCATGAGTAACATGAAGATATGTTTTGCATGATGGCACAAGAGTAATCTATACCAAACTGCTTGCCTTCTCAATAAGAGGGGTGGTGGGAAGGGGAAAGGGAGAGAATTAAGAACTCAAAAAATTTTTTTAAATGTTAAGAATTGTTTTTACATGTAACTAGGGAAAAAATAAAATATTAAAATAAAATAGGATGCTTTCAGATAACCGAACTAATACTGAACTCCTCCCCAGTCCAGTCCAGTCCAGACATATTCTCCTACCATTCTATGGCTTTCCCAGTGTGTCCCTTTGTGGGGTCTCAGGACCTGACTCTGAGGGGCCAGTGTCCCAATGAAAGGGCATCATGTCACTTGCCCTAAACAGTTTAGGATGCAAAAACAGTTAGGTATGGCCTTTGCCCGTGATCACACTGCAAGCATGTTATCGGAGGTAGGACTGGAACTCATGTCTTCCCAGAAATTTGCTGGCAAATGTTTAAGACATGAATTTGTGTGTTGGGGGGGGGGGTGTATTTATGACAAGCTTTCAAGCTTAATTTGCATTATTAGCATTTTCTTAAATCTTGACGAATCAGCAGAACAATCAATCAAGCCCTAATTTGTAGTGATTGCTTTTTTTTGTGGTCCAAATGCTCACCCTGAAATTTTAACAATCAGCTCTATGGAGCTGATTCAAGCTGGCTTCAGGACACCCCTGGTTTTTCTGATGCTACAGTCATCATGTCACCTTTCCAGGCAATATCCTATCAGAACAGTGACTGAGAGCAGATGTGACTTCTTTAAAATCACAGAACAGGTCACCCTCAAGTCTTTTCCCATGTCAATTCATTCTCCATTCAGCCACTAAAGTGATTTTCCTAAAATACATGATACCCTCGATTGTGAGGGAGCACACACACACACACACACACACACACACACACACACACTCCAGTAGTTTCCTATTGTCTCCTAGAGCAAATATCAAAACCTAAGTCTGGCATCCAAAGCCCTTCACAACCTAGCCCTCTCCCTTCTTTCTTCTTACACCTTACATCTTCTTACACCTTCCTCTCTAACACACACTCTTGGATACAGCAATACCTGCCTCTCAGCTGTTTCACAAACAAAACACTCCAACTCTCAGCTCTGGGGATTTTCTCTGGTTTTCCTTCATACCTAGAACACTCTCCATCCTGTACTCCAACTACTAACCCCATTGGCTTCCTTTAAGTCCCAACTAAATTCCCACCTTCTTCAGGTGGGAAGCCTTCCTCAACCCCTCTTAATTCCAAAATGTTACCTCTTCGAATTATTTCCTATTTATCCTGCATATACTTGCTTTATATATATATATATATATATATATATGTTTACATATTTTCTCCCAGTAAAATTATAAGCTCCTTGAGGGAATGGGCTGTCTTTTGCTTCTTTTTGTATCCCCAGCTCTTAGCACAGCGCCTGACACCTCGTAGGTGCTAAATAAATTTTGTTTGATTGTCTGATTGATTGAGATGGTCATCTGTTCTCTTCCAAAAGGTGATAGTTTGCCTATCTGCAGAATAGGAGGCAGCATGGTTTCAATATTAAGTGACAATCACGTACCACATGGAAACTCTAATGTGGTATAGTAGAAAGTTCTGTACTAGGAGTCAAGAGTAAGAGTCAAGTCAAGTCAAGTAAGTCAAAGTCAAGAATAAGGATCTGAATAAGCCCCAACTCTGCCATTCACTCTCTATATGAATAAATGGATGGATGGATGGACTGATGAATAATTTATTGAGTGCTTACTATTTGCAAAGCACTATGCTAGGTACTGGGAACACAAATGCAAAGTAAAAGATTCCCTGCCCTCAAGGAACTTACATCTAATAGGAAACAACACACATAAAAGAATGGTAATCCTGATTTAATTACAATTCCTAGGTCAAGAAGTGGAAAGGGGGAAGTGCCATATTGTGGTAATGCTGAAAATGGGCCCTGAAGCAGGAGTTCAGAGCTCAATGACCTTAAGCAAGTTACCTCCCTTTCCCTACTTAAAACCAAGGAGTTAGACTGTAGAATCTCTTAAATTCCTTAAAGTTCCAACATTCTAGCAGTCTTTGCATATGTAAGGTTAGTCATACATCTTCTCAGAGGCTGAAGAATGGAGTATATGACCTTTCAAGGTCATTAGCTTGTGACTAAATTTCAGGAGAGCCTGACTATATCCAGAACCATTCTATTAATTCTCCTCAGGTCAGTGTCAGGGACCAGGAATTCCATTGGCCACCAGACTGAAAGGATAAGGCCAGATTCAAGAGCAATAAAATCAAACATCAAGGTGAATCTCTGGCTAGCCACAGAGCTAGGGTCAAGTAGGGCTCCCCATGTTAAAATCAAGAGTAGGGTCTCAGCATAGCGGTCAGGGGCATGATGGCATCCAACCCAGATCCATGTGAAAGGTCTGAGCAAAGGACCCTGGCTTAGGGCCAGAGTCTAACATTCTGCAATAGCTTTCTATATTCAATTGCACATAGATCACTAAACCTGGAGTCCAGAGACCCAGTGGCCTTGAGTCCAGGCTCAGAAACTTCCTAGCTATATGACCACATGGCCACAGTTACCAGAGTAACTATAAAATGAGGGGATTGATATACATGATCTCCTGGTTTCCTCAAAGCTCTAACATTGTGTCCCATAGCCTAGAGTGCCATGTTCAAATGTGCCTTCCAAGTCAAATATTCTATGATGGAACCCTTGCTGACTGTATAAGCATGGGCAAGTCACTCTACCCCATTTTATAGAGTAGAAAACTGAGACTCAGAACAGGGAATAATGCTTAAAACGGTGCTATGAGGTAGATAGTACCAGAAGAGTACTTTGCATGGTAAAAATCTGAATTAATAGCATCATTAATATTATTCACGTTGGTTGAAATGCGCCTCTCTACTCAGAATCAGGCCTCTCACCCTGAAAACATGTGTTTTCCAATATGTGGGGGCGTGCGACCGGGTTACAGGCAGACTCAGCAGAAACTGAAATCAAAAATAAATGCTTTGGGGAATGATTCCTGATGTGGTGTCTGGAGAAAGACAGGCGGGGTCATTGTTTATGCGGCGGGGTCAGGAGGACTGCGGGGGCACCATGTTCCTCAGGCCAACAAGTGAGGCTAGCCAAGGAGGCCTGCCTGATGCTGCACATCTGTTTGCAATCTCCGCAGCCCCGACTTTTCAGTCACTGTGAGGAAATGGGGGTGGAGGTAGGGGCTGCCTCTTTTATCCCAGTTGTTGGGAGCCCTGGGGACCCACCCTGGACTGGCCTTAGGTCTCATGGATGTGGTCAGAGGATGGATCCCCCTTCTGCCAGGGCTTACAGCTCCCTCCCTCACACAGGCTGGAAGCACCCACTCAGCCATCAAGGTGCCCCACTCAGACTAGAGATGGAAAGGCCTAAGCGGGGAGGGGGAAGGCAGAGAGGAAGTGACAGAAAAATGCTGGGAAAAAAATTCAGCATACTTAAAACTGGGGGCAGGGAGACCACACCAAGTGAAGAAACACAGGACTGTTCTCCATTGTCTTCTCTGCCTCCTTGGCCTACACATCTCTAAAAGGAAGTAGAGTAGGGCAGGGGAAAGAGTCCAGACTCTGACTCAAAAGATCCCCATCTAAGTCCTGATTCTTTGTCTTGGCCCATTCCACGACTATATAAAAGAGAGAGACAGAGAGACGGAGACTGAGAAAGAAAAAGAGAGACAGGAAAGAGACAGAAAGACAGAGAAACACGGAAAGACAGAGAGAGAGGAGAGAGATACAGAGACAGAGACACAGGGAAGAGCGACAGAGACAGAGAGAAAGAGGAGAGACACAGAGACATAAACATACAGAGAGAAGAGAGACAGAGACAGACAGAGAGAGAAAGACAGAGACAAAGACACAGAGAAACAGAGAGAGAGACAGAAAGACAGAGAAAGAAAGAGACAGGAAAGAAACACAGAGAGACAGAGACAGAGACACAGGGAAGAGAGAGAGATAGAGACAGAGAGAAAGAGGAGAGACAGAGACAGAAACAGAGAGAGAAGAGAGACAGAGACAGAGACACAGAGAAACACAGAGAGACAGAGACAGAGAAAGAAACAGAGAGACAGGAAAGAGACAGAAAGACAGAGAGACAGAGAGAGAGAGAAGAGACAGAGACACAAGGAAGAGAGACAGAGAGAAAGAGGAGAGAGACACAGAGAGAGAAGAGAGCCAGAGAGCCAGAGACAAAGAGACATACAGAGATAGACAGAGAGAAAGAGAGAGACAGGAAAGAGACAGAAAAACAGAGAGACATGGAGAGACAGAGAGAGAGGAGAGAGACAGAGACAGAGAGACACAGGGAAGAGAAAGAGAGAGAAGAGAGCAAGAGAGACAGAAAGAGAGAGAGAGAGAGAGAGAGAATGAGGAGAGGGAGAGGGAGGGAAGGGGGAAAGGAGACAGGAAGAGAAGAGAGATGTGGAGAGAGATAAAAAGAGATAGATAAAGGGAGAGAGATGGGGAAAGAAAGATGGGGGAGAGAAACAGGGGGAGGGGAAGACAGAGACAGAGATGAGAAATGGACAGAGAGATTCAACAAGGGAAAGAACCTTCTGTTTGCACGTGTGTCATCAGTGCCTTAGCGAAGGGCCAGGCACATAGTAAGTGCTTAATTAATGCTCATTGCCTAGGGCTTAGGAAGACCCAAAGTCCTGTTCAGCCTTTGGCCACATACTCACTATGGGAGCCTGGGCAAACCGCTGGGCCTCCCAGTGCCTCCAGCTCTCTGGGGTGATAAGAAACCATCTGTCTTTGTAGATCCTCAACAACATCACAGCTCTGAATAAAGAGAGAAAATAGATATAGACATATTCCATTCCACCTCAAATTTCTGTATTTCCCTTGGCGAAACAACCTTTGATCTATGGTTTCAAAGTTTCTGTAAGTAGGACTCCCCGTCTAATAAGGAGCATCAATAGGGAGCTAAGTAGTGCAGTGGACAGAGCACCACATCTGGAGTCTGGAAATCCTGAGTTCCAATCTAGCCTCAGACACTGACCAGCTCTTAGACCTGGAGATGATAACAGCACCTACAACCCAGGATTGTTGTGAAGATCCAATGAAATAATACTTATAAAATGCTTTGCAAACCTTAAAGCACCATGTAAATGCTAGCTAACGCTCATAGACCCCATAAGCAGGATGGTCTGCTGTGTATCTGTGCGTGTGTGTATGCATGTGTGTATAGAAAGAGATAGGACACATATACCACATTTTTATACTGCACATATATATATGTATTCCTTATATATACATACACACACATGCACCAGGCCAGACTGCTTATATTATGGTATGTATGTGTATGTATGCATGTATGGGTGTATATTCATATATATATACCATATACTGCATGAATACATATGTATATGTATACACACATACATAACACATTATAATATGTCATATATGTGCATATTCTATTTTACATGATTACATTATAATAATATGCTATGTCATTTTGTGTGTGCATAAATGCATGTGTACATACATACATATGTATTGTGTGTGTATGTGCCACAAAGAAAGAGGAGATGGGAGAGGAAGAGTTGGAGGATGAAGACGTGGAGAAGCAGGTTGAGGAGTTGGTGAAAGAGAAGAGGGAGAAAAACTCTGATATCCCCATACCACTCAACAAGCCAGGTCCTGGGGGAGCCCTGGAGGAAAAGCAGAAGGCCAGACATTCATGGGGATTCCTGAAAATCAAAATCTCAGTGGGCACCCAACGGTTTCTTCAATACCCTCCACCTTCCTGTTCTCTGTGTGTGTGTGTGTGTGTGTGTGTGTGTGTGTGTGTGTGTGTGCTGGGGATGTTGAGGGAACTCGGGGAGGTTCAAGCAGTCTCTGGCAAGCTTAAGGCGTCACTCATGCTGGATCTCTGTAGGGAGCTGCCCTAGATCAGGGAAGCAATCAGCCAGAATAAAGGGGGCTAATATGTCACTCAGCCCCCCCAACTGGGAGATGCATTCTCAGTTACAATGTGAATATAATTCGCAAGCCCCCCCGCCCAGACACCATTCTGTAGAAGTCCCAAACTCTATGCCACATTGTCATTTGATGGGGGGAAGGCGGAAGAAACAGGTACAAGGAGGAGATAATTTTCTGGTCCTTGATCATTTCCAGGGGGCAAAAAACCCTCTCTTCTGTCTATGATGATTTATTTTAGCCTTACCAGAATTAATCTCAAGAATATTTTTAATCATAGATGGTCAAGAACTGGGAGGGGTTTTAGAATTTATCTATTCCAACTCCTCTTTTCATGCATAGGGAAAGTAAGATCCAGAGAAGGGTCATGTCTTGCCCAAGGTCACACAGCCAGAGAGGAGCTGAGCCAAAGCAGGCAAATTCAGGTCTCCTGACTCTGTTACTAGGGATATTTACTCCATGCTACCCCAAGGGAGGGCCTTATTTCCATTTCATTAGAAAAATGACCGTCACTGTATTCCCTAAGAATTTCTGATTCATAATCTCTAACCTCTGTTTCTTTCTCTCTCCTCTCTCTCTCTCTCTCTCTCTCTCTCTCTCTCTCTCTCTCTCTCTCTGTGTGTGTGTGTGTCTCCCTCCCCCACTTTCTCTCTCTCACTCTATCACTTTCTCTCCATTTCTATCTCTTCCCTTCCCCTCCTCTTTTCCTCTTCCCTTTCTTTTCCCCCTTGGCTTCACTCTCTTAGTCCTTATTCTTTTCCCCATCCTCCTTCCCTCCCTCCCTAACTCTCTGTCTATATCTCTCTTTATCTCTGTCTCTGTTTCTGTCTCGGTCTCCTTCCCTCTTCTCCTCCCATCCTCAGCCATATCTGGTTACTGTCAGGTAACAACAGGCATACCTTGTGTGCCTTTTATGGCAGATCTGTGGCAACCCTGCATGGAGCAAGTCTATTGGTGCCATTTTCCCAACAGGATATGCCTACATCATGTCTCTGTGTCTCTCAATATCTCAAACTTTTATTATTATTATTATTTATTATTTTTATCTATTATTTTTATCTATTTATTTATTATTTTATTTTATAATATTATATTTTGTTTATTATTTTATTATTTTAATTATTTATTATTATATTTCATATGCTGACTTAGTGATCTTTGACTTTACTATTGTAATTGTTTAGGGGTGCCACTAACTCTGCCCATAAAAGACCACAAACTTAATCTACAAATGTTGTGCATATTCTGACTGCTCCATTAACCAGCTTCTCTCTCCCTCTCCTCTGGTTTCCTTATTCCCTGAAACAATAATAGCAAAATTAGACCATTTAATAGCCGTGCAATGGCTTCTAAGTGTTCAAGTGAAAGGAAGAGTCAATCCATGTGGCAAACTTGATGTCTTATTTTAAGAAATTGCCCCAACCACTCCAACCTTCAGCAACCACCACCCTGATCAGTTAGCTGCCATCAAAATCGAGGAAAGACCCACCACCACCACCACCACCAAAAAGATTACACCACTCACAAAGCTCAGATGTTGGTTAGCATTTATTGACAATAAAGTGTTTTAAAATTAAGGTATGTACATTGATGGTGTTTTTTTAGATGTAATAACATTACACACTTGCTAGACTACAGTACAGTGTCAACATAACATTTATTTGCACTGGGAAACCAAAAAATCAGTGTGACTCACTTTATAGTGATATTTCCTTTATTGCCGTTGTCTAGAACCAAACTGGCAATATCTCCAAGGTATGCCTATACACAGCTTTCAAGAGGAAAAGGAGAGAAAATGTCCCTAGCCCTTTCATTTTAGGCTCCTCAACTATTCAGGGTGTTGCTGAAGGTTATTTTCTGGGCCAAGGAAGAGGATGGTGCTAGGAGAAGGGAGTTGAAGGGAAGTGTTATCAAGAACATAAAAATCTTCTCTTGAAAAATTGTCCAGGGATACAAGATTACACTCTGGCCTCAGCCAAAATGTCTGAGAAGGCCTCATCCCCTTTATTAAATGCTAATGCTAATTATCATTGTCTCATTTAACTCTATACACATAGCCTCAACGCCTCAGTGACAGCACATTTCAAAGGCAAGAACTCCAGCCTGTAAATGGAATAACAATTCTCATTTTTAGTGATCTTCTGCAAGTAAATATAATCTGTTTGTGATGATTGTCATTTTCTTGTTACAGGTCTTTTCCTAAACCCTCTAGACCAGGGTGGGGAACCTATGGCCTCAAGGCTATATATATGAATATGTCCTTAGATGAAACCTTTTGACTTTTATTAAGGGAATTTGTTCTATAAAACTTGAACTCAGTCAAAGGGCCACACTTGAGGACCAAGAAGGTCACATGTGACCTTAAGGCCATAGGGTCCCCATCCATGTTCTAGACTACTATCTATATACAAGACAAAGGGCTTGCTTGGATTTATATTGACCAACAGTGGTACATGTGAGGCAGCTGGTCCAATTTTTGAAACCCAGTTGCTCTGCCCCCAAAACTACATGACACCAAGGTTGTGGTGGTACCCAGAGAAGGAGGGAGGCTATTTGATACTGAGGGAACTGGGACACAGTCAAATGACAATGTACCATAGAATTTGGGACTTCTATCAGACGGTATGCCAGAAGTATGTGTGTAAAATGCGTTTCACTGAACCAACCCTCTTTGCCACAGTCATCCTTTGATGACTAGTAGCAAAAATAACTGATTGATGGAGGGCATTGAGAAGTGATACTATCCAAGAAGCAAGGAAATGAACCCAAAGGGCCCCAGGGCCATTACTTGAGGGTCCTTTGCTGTTGTGTCAGTAGTAGGAGGTGGAGCTATGCCATGGCATGCCAAAATACCAGATTATAATCAGTCACACAGAATATCAGAAAGCAATTGACGCCACACAAGGCATATTGCACTATGGCCACAAAAGCATTCCATTATAATTTTGGACATGTAGGACAATAAAGAACCCTAGATCTAATAGGAAACCAATTTTGCTGACCCAAGATGATCCACAATGAGCACAACCTTACTAAAGTAAATTCTTACAACAGATCTACTCACTAAAACAAGTAAGGACTGTGTTCATTGTGTTCAAAGAAAAGCGCAGTTATCCTTTCCACACGGGGAAGTGGGAGTGAGTTTAGGGGCATGCACCCTCACAATGTGAAAAATCCAATATAATTGTTGGCCCTCCTTTCGTACCAGAGAAAAAGTCTGAAATTTTTCTTTTTATTTTATGGAGTCTACAACAAGTACCTTATTGTACAATTTGGGCTAAGTATTTGGTCACAGGCTCTGTGTCATCTGCTGGCCTTTGTGTGTCTTCTGTGGCTTCCACAAAACTCCCCCAAAATTACCTTTTAATTTTGTATGCCAGCCCTCAATGGGGAAAGTCACCATGGGGAAGACATGACCATACTAACTCACAATGCATATTTGGAGAATATCAGCACCAGGAAACCTCTAGGACTTGTGTGTATTGGCTTTTACTATCTCTCTGGAAGGAGATAGGAAGAAATAGTATATATGCTATGTGCTAGTACTAAGTGACGGTTTCACCAGATATGAACTGTCATACCCAACCAGTAACCAGAAACCTTCCACTGTTTCTAAAGTGTTGTGAAAGAAATATTTCTCTGTATGTGGATTCCCTATCAGGATTCATTCTGACCAAGATAGATATTTTAAGAGCAAAAAACTCAAGGTTTGGTAGAAATCAAGAAATCTAGAACCACACTCAACCATCCCCAAGGCGACTCATCACTTTAGTATTCATGTTGATGAACATTCTAGGAATAAATTGCATCAATGTGTGACATTTCTCATGCATTCAGAAAATTACCAAGAATGATGCCAAATCTTTATATCATATTTAGGGGTGTTTGGGAAAGAACCACATCTGCAGTATATGGATGCCTCTTTTGAGGGCTGAGAAGACAGGAAGGCATACAAATATTCATAACCACTATATCTCTTAGCTAAGAGAATGACTGGAAAAGTTCTACCACCTAGCCAAGACTTCAGCTCAGAAGAGGTCTAACAAAAAAGAATGATAATCTCATGGTCAAGTTCATTGTCAAAAACATGATAGAGTCTAGAATACTGATAGGCACATAGAGGGTTCTCAGGGAAACCTTAAATTAATTTGGGAGAAAAAGCCCAGAGACTTTACATGTCCAAGGCCACATAGTCAGCCCTGTAGAATTACTAACCTTCTATTTATCAAAAATGAGAAATTTTCTTTCTAAATCAGAGGCCTTCAGTCCTTGCATCAGTAACACTTCATACCCTAAGGGAAATCTTTTCAAGAAAACCTCCCATGTCAGAACAGTTAATTGTGTAGGGTATTACTTTAATTCATTGTTTCTACTTCTTTGCTTCATTATTTTTTCCCATGACTCCCAATGAGTAAATGAGCTCCCAGTGCAATGGAAATAGCTGAACTCAATCCAGGGCCATTCTCTCAAAGGAGCGGCAGCAGTGGAGAGAAACATTTCTTTCTACAAGCGCATCCCTTTTTTAAAAATTTTATTTCATTAGGGAAGATTCTTTCAGAAATCCCCTTCTGATAGGATTCAATAAAGCGGCCCAAAGGAGAAGGCCTTTCTCTCTTGTTTGACAATCACATATCCCTTAGGAAATTGATTCGATGGTCACCATGGGGAACCAGTCATTAACCCTCACTGTTCAAGGGGAGGGAGATGCATTCATTAGTTTCCTCCTCCAAAAAATGAGAGAATTGTATTTTTCATTCTTAGAGGTCCCTTATAATTCAGTAAGAATGTGAAATACTCAATGAAATCAACCTTTCAAGCTTCTCTGGATCCTAAATGCTCCTCCAGAATCATCAAAAGTTAGAATCAGGAGCCTTAAACTATTATCATTATTATTTAGTATTTTAAGGTTTGCAAAGTGCTTTACAAATATTATCTCACTTTATCCCCCCAATACCTCCAGGGAGGTCAATGCCATTACCATCCTCATTTTAGAATTAAGGAATGAGGTAGACAGTGGATAGACATAGATAGATAGACAGTGGACTTGACATAGGCCACAAAGGTAGTAATTGCCAGAGGCTTCAAGTACTGGAAGGAACCTTAAAGTATGGAGGTGTCAGAGATGGAAGGAACTCAGAAAATAAATTAGAGCTAGAAAGAAATCCTAGAAAATAGATTAAAACATGGAATAATAGAAGAGCAAAGAAGCTTTAAACATAGAATGTTGGAACATAGAAGATAACTGTCAAACATTTGCTGAATTAAACAATTTTTATGCAAGGTCCTATGAAAGGGACCTTGAACTGGAGGAAGGCTGGGCTAGTAGAGACATAGGCATTATCTAGGGACATGGACCGTAGGGGTCATCTGGCTTCTGACTCCTAATCCCATTCTCCTTCCACTTCTACCCCACCATCTTTAGGTAGTTTCCCTGACAATTCTAATTTCTTACAGTATGGAGGGGCATTGTGGGATACGGGGGCCTTCCCAGCTCCAGCACAGTCTCTTGTACACACAGCATAGAATAAAGAAAAGCTCCACTATTCAACAAGCATTTATAGCTCATCAAATTCTAAGACCCCTTCTGACTCTGAACATCATGGAAACCCTAGATTCTGTGGCCGCCAGACTTGGCTGGGAAAGTAGTACCCATGTGACCACAGTGCCCCCTGGTGGTCCATCAGCAGGGTTTCTTTGGGTTTAAAGCGTGTCTGGTCCAGCCCACTCCATCCTTTTAGCTCTAAGCAAGGGAAATGGGGCGGGGAAGGGAATGGAAAAGAGAGAAGGATCTCACCCCCCTTTGGGGGATAGGGAGTTGAGGAATGTATCAGCTACAAAGACCATAAAGTCTGGAATGATTGTCAGGAACTGTAGGTGAATCTATGGATGTGTGTAAGAGGGTGGAAGGACTTGGGAGAAATCTGAGTTGGAAAAGTTTCCCGAGCAGATGGAATTTCAAAGCTGGAGGGGCCATAAGGGAAACTGATCTCTCCGGCTAGTTCCTTAGGAGGGTGGAGGTGACAGGGAAGGGGAAGGAGATGACTATTAGCTGAAAAACTAGGAGGGAGAGGGGGACAAACTTCATAGGATTTACATATAGAAGGAGAATTAGAGATTAATTTTACAAATGAGCAGAGATCAAGCACTTTTTGCATTCTAGCTCTGTGATTCTATGAAATCCACACAGACACTTGCAAATATTGGTGGGGTGGGGGAGGGCAGAGCTGGCCTTTAGTACTGATTAAAAAGAAAATGAAGTGGGGCGTGTCTTAGAAAGGGAGAAGAGGGTAAGGAAAGGAACATGTGTGAAGCATCAGTGGGGGGCCTCAGAGTCCAGTGACCAAAAAGGCTTGTTTGAATGGTCTGGAGTTCCTTTAAAAGCCTGGCATTTGGAGATGCTGGGATCTGAGGTATAAAAGGTCATTTCTCCCAGGAAGTCTCACTTTTGGAGTCTCCCCTGCTTACTGGACTCACCATGGAGAGCCAAGATGAAACGACAGAGGCTAAGAAGGGAGCTTCACACCCTGCTAGGAAAGTCTATCCCAACTGCGCCGGCATTATCAGCCTTCTCCATCAGCCTTGCCTCTTCTCTGGGAAGGGGAGAGGAGATAAGATTTGAAAAGAAGACAGGAAAAGAGACCATTGTGCTTTATGCAGAGAAACGGGGCTGGATTTTTTTCATGTGCTTCCCCTTTCCCCCCCGCCCCTGTCAAAATCATCTCTCTGCACTCAATAAAATGCCTGTGGTTTGTGAGCTGCAGCTCTGGCCAAAAGCCTGCCTTCCCTTCCAGCTTCCCCAGCTCTCAGCTAGAGAAACAAGTCAAAAGCTGGCTTTGGTCTGCCTGCTCCAGAGAAGTATTGAACTGCTGAGATCTGAAATCTCCATTTTATTATTATAAGTTCAATGTAAAGGCTCTCCAGCTGCCCCTTGTTGGGCCAAAACTCCTTTCAGGCCCTCCCTCTAGCTCGATCAGAGTTGACCCACAAAGTAGAACTTAACTGGATGGATAAACCAAGGGGAGAAAGGAATAGGGAGGGGATAGGGGAGCAGCAAAGTCCCTCCCATCTCCTGACTGCCCAGACTTAATGCAAACCATTCTTTCCAGGGGAACAGTCTAACAAAGGATACAGTTTCCCACTCCCGAGGACCAGCACGGTTGGAATTTACGAGTTGGCATCTGGAGCGGTTCGACTCCAGGTCCTTCCCAGAACATATTCTCCTGGGAACTTAGGGTACCCAAGAACCCTACAACAGGGGATAGAGGTAGGGGAGGCACATTAATAGCTTCCCTCCCCACCTCCCATTGCCACCAGTGGACCACTGATAAAGCTAGAGCAAAAACCAAATGAGGAGAATTAGTGTATCTTATGGAATAAAAATTGGGGTCACTTTGACCCTTCTCTGTAGGAAGCTAACCAACTAATTTACCCAGGGCAGATCAGGAAGGCTACTATAACCAAGTCTATTCTGCATCCACTCTATTAGAGAAAATAATTGCTTATCAAAAACTGTTTCTATTTAGCTTAATAATGATCAGTTTAAAAAATCATGTTGGCCTTTGTCATAACCTCTAACCCATGCTATATATCTTTTACATCCAGACTCTCCTCTCTATTCACACAACCACTGCTATAGTTGAGAGTCTCATCATGCCTCTTCTGGACTATTATAATCACCTCCTAGTTGGTCTCCCTGTTTCCAGCCTCTTTCCTTTCCAATCCATTCTCCACACAATTGCAAAAATAATCTTCTGGGGGTGGGTAGGTGATGTAGTGAGTAGAACACCAGACCTGGAGTCAGGAGGACCTGAGTTCAAATCTGACCTCAGACACTTAACACTTACTAGCCGTGTGACCTTGGGCAAATCACTTAACCCCAACTGCCCTCCAAAAAGCAAAAAAAAAAATCTTCTGATAGTCACTGCCCTGCTCAAGAATCTTCACTAACAGCCTCTAGGATAAAATAGAAACTTCTCCCCACAGTGTTTAAGGCCCTGGATGAGCTGACTTTATTTTGTTGTTGTTGTTGTTGTTCAGTCATTTCCAATTCTCATGACCCCATCTGGGGTTTTCTTAATAATAGATAGTATTCACATAGCACTCAAAGGTTTGCAAGGCTCATCATATAGGTTATCTCATTCAATCCTCACCCTGGGAGGTAAGTGTTATTAATATCCTTATCTTACAAATGGGGAAAGCAAGGCTGAAAGAATGTAACTGACTTGTCCAGGGTCACAGAGCTCATAATTGTCTGAGGCAGGATTTGAATTTAGGTCTTCCTGACTACAGATCCAGCACTCACTGCCTCCTCCCCTTCATGCATTGTACAAATCAGTCATCCTAGACAGCTTTTTAATGATCTCATCCTGCCCCCTTCCACTTCTGTATGTCCTCCAAGCCTAGAATGTCTCAGTTTTCCTCTGCCTTCTGTGGGCAGCCCCTTGTGCTTGAAAGTAGGTGGGCTTGGGTACAAACCTTAGCTAACACATGGCCTTTGCCTTCATGAAGTTAGAGTCTACAAGGGCACTAGGGCCCCAACACAGGTCACTATGATACCTGAAATGGTATCAGAATAATTATAAGTTATTGTTCTCATCTACTAATGTCATTCACCTTCACCACAAAAATTGTGCGCGCGCACACGCGCGCGCACACACACGCACACACGCACGCGCGCACACACACGCACACACGCACACACACACACACACACTTTCAAGGAGGAAACTGAAGCCTTGGGAAAATAAGTAACTTATCTACTGTCATTCAACCAGTTTGTTTAAGCAAAACAACTGATTCCCAACCTCTGCACTTTCCCTTCACTCACTCTGACAAGCTGTGGGCCTTCCCTAGCCCCAGACATACTGCCCCAAGGTTGGGAACTAAGAGTCCCAGGAGGGTTGCCCAAAGGGAAGAGACCCCCACCATGGAGACCTCAAATGGAGTTTCCACAAGAGGAGATTCAAGCCAGAGACAACGCATCCTGTTCTCTTCAGCCAGAGGAATTTCTGAACCTGGGCCTGAGCTTCTCCACTGACATCCAATCAAAGGTTATTTAACATTCCCATAGAAGATAAAATGAAGTGGTTGGGGTTCTCTCAGGGAGCAGCCAAAGAAGTTCTTGAAAGCATTAATTTCAGGGCAGATCTCAGTGCCGCATATCGGAATACAAGGCTATTTGAAGCCAAACATATTAAAACCCAAGTTTTCCTTGATGCTGGATAAACAGAAGAGACGCCAGGCTCCACAAGTTAGCAAGATAAATATCTCTACACACACATACAATGATCACACACATGCATAGATGAACACACACATACACACACACAATTTATTTTGGGAAATTGATTGTACCCTCCCCCTGGAATGGTTTTTTGTTTTGTTTAGGGTTTGGGGGGGTTCGTTTTTTTTTGTTTTTTAAGAAAATGGTGTCCAAAAAGCCACCATCATCCTGGCACCCGCCAGAGCTAGGGAAATTGTTGGCAGAGAGACAAACCCCTGAGAGAGCTGAAGGACCTCCAAAAGGTCACAGCTCATCTTTGTGGTGTTTTTTTTTTTCTTTAAACAAGAGTGATTGCTTCCAGCCAAAGCAAGTCACTCATTTCATATTTTCCCTTCACCCAGAGCAATGTAGTGCAGAGAACATGAGATCTGGAGAACAAGGACCTGAAATTGAACCCCAACTTCATTATTTGCACCACTTTGGGCAAGTTATTTCATTTCTCATGGACTCAGTTTCCTTTTCTGTAAAGTAAAGGGGAAGTTCCCTCCTACCTCCAAATTCTATGAACCTAGGTTCCTTTTAACTCTAAATCTTGTCATTTTATGAATGAAGATTCTATTTCTTCTCTGCCACAGTAGATGGGGCTTGTGATTTTTACTGTGATCTAAAAATCTATTTCTTAGGGCAAAAGTCCTGATAAGCAGCCTCCTCCTTCTCCAGATAAGCTAGGCTGGTCTTGGAAGAACAAACGTGGAATCCATACCTGGGTTCATATGGGAGGCACTTTCAGCTTGGTGGACTTAGCAGTTTGGGTACCCTAGGGATAACCTTCAAGACCCCACATCACAATGACACTTTAGACAACTTTAATGAAGATGAATTTACCTATCACAAAATAAATTCCTTTGTGCCACAGAGATGCATATGTGTCTTTATAAAAAGAAATACTGCCCTTTCTATAATGTTTCTAATTGAATACATGACCCTTGTACTTCAAACAAAAGTTATACTCTCCATCATGTTGCCCCAAAAGATTTACCCATCCTATATTCCCTTGGTATCCTGCCCTCTCCTAGTGGATCCAACAAATTAACTCAAGCTAAATTATCAATTGCTGCTAATTGCTAACATTTACAAAGGATTTTCAAGTTTGAAAAGCACTTTGCATAGTCTATTACAGTTGGTCCTTATAATGAGCGTATGAGGTAGGGTCTAGTATTATCCCCACTTTACAGATGAGAAAACTTGGGCAGAAAAATCTTAGGTGACTTGCCAAGGGTCCAACAACTACTGAGTATCTACGGCAGGTCTTCTTGGCTCCATGCCATAATGGTAATGGGAATTTAAAGATCTTCCCTGCCCCCAAGAGGTTGAAAGTAATCATGTGGAGACTGTGGTGGGAGGATCTTGCTGAAGGATGGAGCAGAGCCCACAGGAAGCTGGGAGTCAGAGCAGCTAAACAGAGGGAGGAGAGAGGATGGCAGGCAAGCACACAGGCTTGTAAGTGTGTTTGTGGGAAGGCTAAAGGATTTTGTGGCTCTCTGCTGCATTGTGGTGTATTAATTTCTATGTTGCTATGATGGGTTAAATTTCCTGGTGTTAGGATTTGGTTTTCTGGTGTCTGAATAAATGTTTGCTTTTGTCTTCTCTATGGAGACTCTGTTATACTTTGCAATTAAGAACTATTCCAGCATACTTACAGTTGCCATTGGCACTGTGAATATTTTGTTGGTACTACACATGCCCAGAGAGATACTTATCTACATCTAATAATAATGAATGTGATCATGGTTTCCTTTGCTCCTCCTTCAAGATAAAATTTTCGACTCAGCCTGGCATTATAGAAAAAAAGCACAGGTCTTAGAGTCTAGGAAAGACCTGTGTTGCTAGATATCAGACCCAGCTGGATTTG
Organism: Gymnobelideus leadbeateri; assembly: GCA_011680675.1. Taxonomy (NCBI): domain Eukaryota; kingdom Metazoa; phylum Chordata; class Mammalia; order Diprotodontia; family Petauridae; genus Gymnobelideus; species Gymnobelideus leadbeateri. The sequence continues at coordinate 126,175 of WOXC01002574.1, forward strand.
ACATTTAGAACCTGCCTGACCTTAGACCAGGGGTTCTTAATCTGGGGGTGTATGAACTGGTTTCTGAAAAAACATTTTGATTACTGTATATAAATATAATTGACTTCCAGTATTTAATTTCATACTTTTTTTTGATGGAGGCCAATTAGGGTTAAGTGACTTGTACAAGGTCACATAGCTAGTGTTTGTGACCAGATTTGAACTTAGATCCTCCTGACTCCAGGACCCTGGCTACCCCTTAATCTTACACATTTGAAAATATTATTCTGAGAAGGATCCATAGGTTTTCCCTTACTGTCAAAGGGGTGAGTAACACATATAAAAAAAAAAAGGTTAAGAATTCTTAGCTTAGACAAAATCATTTTAATCTCTTTGAACCTCAGTTTCCTCTTCCTCATCCTCATGCAACAACAGCATAAAATGTAAACGAGTTATTTCATAGGATCATCTTAGGGAAAGCATTATAATAATGTAAGCTCTTATTATAAATATTGAGTATTGTTATTTTAACAAAGACTTTCAATGCCTTAACTAATGATGGGCTTTCTGGTACTTGAGTCAGGGAGATAATTGGGTTTCATGGACAGGAGGTGAGGGCTAGCTCTCAAAGAGCCCCCCCCCTCCCCAAATGACATAGAACAGACCCTGCAACTCCAACCAACCAATGATGGTTTCCCTATCTGTTTTATTCCCCACATCATATATGAAATAGAGAAACGTGCAGATGCCAAAGAATCCCAAGTGTTTTGCAAACATCTGCCTTTTGCAGACACAGACCGTGACATCCGTCATTTATTTGTAAGGGATTAGGACTCATTTTCCTGACATCTACGCAATATTGACTCAGTTAAGTGAAACGATAAAGATTCTATTTCTTACCAAACTAAATGAAAAATCTGGGGCATTGCCCTGACAACAGAAATCGGTAGAATTCAATTCATCTTAAGCTGTTTTTGGAGGTGGAGGGGGTTTCTCTGCCTAGACATAAATCAGTAATTTTTTTTTTAGGAAATGGAGAAATTTATGTCAAAATAAAAGAAAAGCTATTCACAGATCAGTAGAAGAGGCAAAACTTAATATAAAATTTTAAATATTATTTTCATGGAACGATAATTGAGCTTATGTCTAGGGACAGCAAAAGAAAGTACACAATGGGAATCTAATTGCTTTGCCTGTCCCTGGGTGGCACATTTCTAAATGATTGGGAAATGATTCTTTCTCCTCACTGCACAAAGTGCTTTCCAGAGGCTGGGGAACTGAGAGGAATCACCCTCGGGAGGCACTAGGCAGGGATTTATTCATGGGGTGAGGAATGAGCACACTGGGGGTGTTAGAGGACCTGACCTGAGTTCAAATCCCTCCTCTGACCTTTACTCCCTATGTTAGCAGGGACAGGTAAGTCACTTCATGTCTCTAGGGAGTACTTTCCTCTGTAATTTGAGAGAGCTAGAATAATCCAATCAATCAACATTTATTAAGCACCTACTGTGTGCTAGGCACTGAGGACACAAAGAAAGATGAAAGATAGTCCCTACCCTCAGGAAGTTTACAGTCCAGTTGGGGGAGAAAATATGTCAACAAAGATATACAAACAAGCTATATATGGGACAAATAAGAAATAATTACCAGGAGAAGGCGCTAGAGTGAAGGAGGGTTGGGAAAGGCTTCCAGTAAAATATGGATTTTAGCTGAGACTTAAAGGAAGTCAGGGGACTCAAAAAATAGGCAGAGTTAAGGACTAGGTGACCTCCCAGGGCCCTTCAAACTTGAAATCTAGAATGCTTTTTCCTCCTTTTGCAAGGCAGATAGGTGATACAGCAAGTAGAGTGCTGGACCTGGAGTCAGGAAGACCCGAGTTCAAATCCAACCTCAGCAACTTCACCTTTCTTTGTCTCAGTACTCTATCCACTACACCACCTAGCTGCCTTGTATGACTCTACTTAAAATGGGAAATAGCTATATTCTTCAATTTGCAACCGAATTACAGTCTCTGGAAGAGAGACCTCATCGAAAGATATCTCAGAGGTCATCTAGTTCAAAACACATTCGAAAGAGGAATGTCATCTACAACAACCACAACAGCTGGTCATACATTTGTTTGAATACCTCCAGCAACAGAGAGCTCACTTCCTTAAGAGACAGTTTCCTCTAATTGTTTGATAGCTCTGATTATGTGGAAGTCCCTCTATATTGTCCTAAATTGTACCCATGGGCATGCTAGACCCAGCCTGGACCAGGTGGAGAGAACCAATTACTAATTTTTGGTGTTCAGAAATTAACAAATGCTATAAATCGAAGCTTGACTAATTGCTTTGTTAATTTTCTAGACTTAAAAAAGCAATGGAGAAAAATGCTATTAAATGCAGATTGGACTTAAAAGTCTATCATATGTACTTTTTCCTTAGAGAGCCAGTTATTAAACACTTCCCAACACACTCCTTCTTCTACACATTCATTGCTCCTGGATCTGATTTAGTCTAATGCTTTTTATACCTAACAACCCTTGCTGAAGGCAGGAGCCTTAAGTCCCCTCTTCTTCAAGCTAAACCTCCTCAGTTTACAAAATCATAGAACCTTAGAGTTGGGAGGAACCTGAAAGAACACCTGGTCTAGTCGATTCCTAATCAGGAATACCCTTTTCATCATTCCAATATGCCTGAACGACCCCAGGACAAAGACCTCTCTAAAGCCAAGGTACTCCACTCACTTTTAAGACACAGCTTTACATCTCCTTATAGCTTGGCCATCCTCCTTTGCCCATGTCCCAAGGAGAAACAGCATGATGTAGTTGGACAGAACATCAGATCTGGATTCTTTCCCAGACCATGCCTCATGAGGGCAGGACCCCTCGCCCCCAAACCACTGCCTGAGGGCAGTGCCAAGACACTACAAGGGAAAGAGCAGTTGGCTCTTCTGCCATCATCAGCCAAGCTGTTCACACCACCTTCCCAGGCGACCAAGTCTCCTCCAATGGTCCTCTGCCCAGACTCATTCCCTGTGGCTAGGAAACTGATGCTCCTTCTCTCTTTCTAAGTAATACCAAATAATAAAACTTTTACCTAATTATACTATAAGTATAGTGTATAGTATAACTATCACCAGGGGTGGGAAACTTGCTGCCTCGAGGCTACATGTGGCCCTCTAGTTCCTCAAGTGAGTTCTTTTGACTGAATCCGAATTTCATTGTTCTGTGAAGTATGGATTCAATCAAAGGACTGCACTTGAGGACCAACTATCTAAGTATACTATAAGTATTCCAAGTATATATTTTCTATCTAAATAATACTTTTTATCTAAGTAATACTAAATAATAATAATAATAAGTAATACAGACTTTCTATTCTGTAACAGTAAATAGCTGACTGCTGAAGGGGAAGTCAGTTCCCCTCTACAATGCTCACTACCCACTCTCTCATCCCCACCCACTTCAGCCCTGCCCCTTCTGTATCCCATTCCATTTCTGCTTAAGCCTTCTTCCATTGAGTGCTCTGCAATGCCTGTTCCATAACTAACAAACTTCCTTTCATTTTAGATTTCTTCTTCTTCTCATAGTCCTTCCATCTTCTGGCACTCACAAAGACCTGGCTCACTCCAAACCACACTGCAGCCCTGTCTTCATCTCTCATATCCTAGAGGTACCAGGCCAGTCACTTACTGGCTATGTAACTTTAAAGAAGTCAGCAACCCCCCCCCAAAAAAAAAGCATTCACCATCTCAATTATCTCACTTATAAATTGGGGATAAAATTATGCATCCCATCTACCTCACAGGGTGGATGTGAGGAAATCTGAAAGCGTTTTAAAAAACTTGAAGTTCTATATCAATCAATCCATCAAGAAGCACTTGAGTACCTACCATACATCAGACACTATGTTAGGTGACAGAAACACAAATACATAGAATGAAATAATCCCTTCTCTCAAAAATCCTATATTCTCTTTTTTTTTTTTTTGAGGGAGGAAGGTAGGGCAATTGGGATTAAGTGACTTGCCTAAGGTCACACGGCTAGTTTTTGTGTTAAGTGTCTGAGGTCAGATCTGAACTCAGGTCCTCCTGACTCCAGGGCCGGTGCTCTATCCACTGTGCTACCTAGCTGCCCCCAAAATCCTATATTCTAAAGGAAGAGACAGCAAATACATATATAAGGATAAACAGTAAATATAAAGAAAATAAATACAAAGTAGTTAAATACAAAGTTCTTGGGGAGGTAAAGGGAGGGAAACAAGCATTTATTAGGCACCTACTATGTTCCAAGTACTGTGCTAAGGGAAAGCAATTATTATCTCATTTGATCTCATAGCAACCCTGTGAAATAGGAGTTCAGAAAATAGGATGATAGCAGTTAGGGACAATCAGAAAAGGACAGCTAGGTGGCAGAGTAGATAGAGCACCAGGCCTGGAGTCAGGAAGACATCTTCCTGAGTTCAAATCCATTTTCGGACACTCATTAGCTGTGTGATCCTCAGCAAGTCACTTAACTCTGTTTGCCTCAGTTTCTTTGTCTGAAAATGAGCCTGAGAAGGAAATGGCAAACCACTCCAGTATCTTTGCCAAGAAAACCCCAAATGGGGTCATGAAGATTAATACACAACTGAACAACAACAACAAAAACAACAAGGTAGTGCTTGGGTTGTATCTTGAAGGAAGGAAGAAGTGAGGAGGCAATCTAATCTAGGCATGAGGGAGACAGAAAAAGGCACAGAGGTGGAAGAGGGAGTGTCTTGTGTGAGAAACAGAGAGAAGGTTAATATTTATGGATTGACAAACGGAAGAGGGGACTGATGAACAATAAGACTGGAAAGATGGCTTGGGGCTGGGCTGTGAAGGGCTGTCTTCTGTGATTCTTTGTTTCACAGGTTTTCATGAGCACAGAAGTACTCACACTGAGGACAACCTACTGAGATGATAAGCTTCTCCAAATGACTAGACCGGGCTAACCATAAGACAATCCTAACGTTACTAGCACAAGTGAAAAAGGTAAGAGTGCCTGTGGGTTACATTTTTGGAGAGCATGTCCACATTGGAATGGATGAGATTGTGGATCTCTTAAACTGTTGAAGTATAAAGAAAGCACCATATAAAAGTGATTGGTGGTTATTTCCCTATCTTCTGTCTGCTCCCCAAACCTCAGTTTCCACATCTGGAAAAGATAGATGCCAATTCTCCTACTACATAAGGGCATTGTGAGAAAAATGCTTTTTCTCCCCTAACCTTAAAGTGTTAAAGAAATGGGGACTGCTGTTATCAGTGTTGTTATAATTATTATTTCTTTCCCAGAAGTCTCTACCATGGAGTCTACATCACATAGGAATCCACCAGTTGTTCTCCCTCTGGTCAGACAGCAGCTTTAACCTCCCAGGGCTTGGCTGCTCTCCAGGGTCCTTGGTCTCAGCCCCTCCATCTGTGAACCTTCTATAAAATGTGAAAGCTTCAATAAATAAAAATTCCCTCTCATCCCCCCTACCCAACTAACCCTCACTTCCAGTGTCCCACCCCAACCATTAATGAGAGACCATATTATCTAATTCAGAAAAGTTTAATGTAGGTTGGTAAATAAACAAAAACTGTCCGCCCACCTCTATCACTTCAAGATTGCCCAAAACAAAACTCTTCTTTCCCAGGAGGACTTTAAAATATGTTTTCCCTCTTAAATTCAGATGCCTGCAGTTTGAAATGACACCAAGCATTATCTTTGGAAACTATTTTATGCTGTGGAAAGCACTGGGCTACAAATCTGAAGACCCCTATAATTCTCTGTGTGACCTTGGGTAAGTCATGTTTTTCTGGGCCTCAGTTTCATTCTCTATAAAATGGGGATCATGCCATTTGTCTGACCTATTCCTATAATGACAGTGCTCATTCTGGGATTGATAATAGCTCTTTTTTCTATAGAGCTTCACAATGTACAAAGTCAAGGCTTTGCTTTATTGGAAGTCAGAAAAGTGGACTGGAAAATCAGGTCCATTTGAACATGTCTCTATTTTTAGCTGAGCAGATCTATGCTCACTCTCGTCTGTTCTCCAAGAATTTAGCTCTCTGAGTCAATCCCTCTAAAGCATTAAAATGTTTTCAGTTAAGACTCCATGACAGATTGGGATAGGAGCTATAATAGTGTGTGAATGTGTAAACATACAGGGGTTGTGTGTGTGTATCTGTGCGCACATATGTGAATAGGTGCACGAGCATTTATATATTTGCTAAAGGAGTAAATGCCATATTATTCACCAACTTTGAGCGCACAAAGAGGGACAGAGAACTAGAAAAGAGGGTTGTGTGTATGTGTACATGTGTGTATGTGTGTATATATATCTGTGTGCATGTTTGTGTGTGTGTGTGTGTAAATGTGAGTGTGCATAGAAAGACAGCTAGTGGCTAGCAAGTAGTTTCAAGTCTTGAAGTCATTTAACCTCTATATTATAGACCCTGTGGCAGTCTGGTAATGCTATAGACCCCTTCTCAGAATTGTTTAGTCCTTTCAGTATGTCTGACTCTTCGAGGCCCCATTTGGGGTTTTCTTGGCAAAGATACTATATGTTTGCCATTTCCTTCTCCAGCTCATTTTACAGATGAGGAAACTAAGGCAAACAGGATTAAGTGATTTGCCAGAGTCACACAACTAGTAAGTGTCTGAGGCCATATTTGAACTCAGGTCCTCCTGACACTATCCTCTTGCTAAAGGAGTAAATACCATATCATTCACCAAGTTTGAGGGCACAAAGAAGTACAGAAATCTAGGAAAGATGGTTGTGCTTATGTGTATACATGTATGTGTGTGTATATATCTTTGTGTGTGTGTGGTGTGAGTGTGTAAATGTGAGTGTGCATAGAAAGGCAGCTAGTGGCTATCGAGTGAGTTCAAGTCTTCAAGCTGTGAAATAATGTTTTTAAATACATAAAACATAGGATTACAAAAGGAGCCAATTATATTGAAATGCATTTATCTATTTTTTTTTAAACAACAAGTTCTTAGACTTGAGGTAGGGGCCAGTCTTCCTTGGTAGAGGGAGTTGGCTCCCGAAAATTTTCTTATACCAATAAAACCACACATCCTGTCTCAAAAGAACTTTGATTATTTATTTTTTGGTGCTAAATGAGAAAGAAGCACACTGTGCTCACAGGAGCTCAGAGGGAAGGGAGCCCACTGTGTGCAAGAGAGCTGTGAGCAAGTTTGAGGCAAGGCACCGAGGACCGTGAACTTTAAGGGAAGAAGAGGTCTTTTCTGGCATTCGATGAGGGAGGTGAGAAGTTGGGGAGGCTCTAGCTGCGGAAGACGGATCTGTGTGTGACTGAGTATTCGAGTGCACACTGAAGCCAGGCAAATAATATCTCAAAGGCAGACTTCTATAAAATGGGGCTGTGGAAACTCCGAACGCTGGGTTCCTCTTCAAATGTCCCGATGTCCCGGGGACCTCCCAATTAATCTCCTCTCCGCTATTTACCGGGAGCGGCAGTTGAGAAGGAACCGTAGCAAATTATCTGCATGCACACTTCATGAATTACGAAGCCCCGGGCTGGCCCTTTGTCAGACTGCACAAGGAGGCGCGGGGGGCTCCACTGAGTCCTCACTCTGTGCTCCGTGGAGTATTAAGAGCGGAATTCATTTCTGAGATGAGATCCAGGGGCCAGGCCAAGTGGGCAAGGTCAAAGAACTCCAGATGGTTCACTAATGGGTTTTACAGCTTCCTCCCTCCTCCTTAAGAAGGGCGCATCTGGGAGCCAATCACCCTGAGAGGCTGCCCATCATAGTTTGCCCAACAAATTAAATGGAGATTAGGCGTCTTGGTTAAAGCTGCCCCTCAGGGGCTCCTGGGTGAATCCCTTCAGTCTGTTTGTTTCCTGGCTCTGGTGGGTTTCCTCTAAGGGAGCAACCCAGTTAGAAGCTCTCCTAATAACCCCTGAAGTGGGTCTTTAGAGGCAGCTAAGTGACACAGTGAATCAGGAACACCCCAGCTCAAATCTGACCTCAAACTGTGGGACCCTGGCAAGTCACTTAACTGCTGTCTGCCTCAATTTCCTCCGCTGTAAAATGAGCATCCCAATTCTACCTACCTTGCAGGATTGTTGTGAGGATCAAATGAGCTAATATTTGAAAAGCCTGGCACATAGTGGTTTAGTCCATTTTCAGTCGTGTTCACTTAACTCTTTGGGTTTTTGGTTTGGTTTGGTTTGGTTTTTTGCCAAAGATACTGCGGTGGTTTTCCATTTCCTTCTCCAGGTCATTTTACAAATGAGGAAACTGAGGCAAACAGGGTTAAGTTATTATATTATTATATATGTTGCTATATTACATATTAATTAATCGTATAATTATTATATTAATATGTAATCTATATGTTTATATATATGCATATATATGTATTAACCGGGTTAAGTTACATGTACTGCTAGTAAGTGTCTGAGGTTGGATTTGAACACAGGACAAGTAGTCTTCCTGACTCCAAACACAGCATCCTAGACACTGTGCCACTGAGCAGATCCTGAACAAGTGCTAGTTCTACTCTCCCTTTCCTTACCCTTTAAGGATATAGGGTGGTTAGGGAGGGAGGGAGAGGAAGGAAGAGGGAAAATGAGAGGCATGGAACCAAGACAAAGGATCTTTGTTCTGTGCTTTACCATTCCCCCGAGCCACACTTCACCTTCCCCCTCCAGCCCCTACTCTTTACCAGACAACCCCAGATTTCTGGTCTGGATCTAAAGGAGAATCATGACAAGGGAAAAAAAAGCTTGAGAGGTAGTATGGTGCAGTGAATAGAGAGACTCAGGAAGATCTGGGTTCAAGTCCCAATTGTGACCTGTTCTAGCTATGTGACCTTGGGCAAGTCACTTAACTGTACCCCTGGGCAATTCTCAAAGACTGTAAATTCAGAACATTGTCGATCTTCATTGGTAGAAGCCTTTCCATAAGGGAAATACCCTGGACCAATAAAATCATCCAGATTTGTACCAAAATAAATAAATAAACCAACTCTCATTTCCATAGCACCTTAAGGTTTACAAAGTGCTTTCCTTACAATGATCCCATGAGGTCGACAGTATAAGTGTTGCTGTCCCCATCTTACAGATGAGCTAATAGAAACTCAGAAATGTGGAATGCCTTGCCTAGAGTCACACAGTTTGTACATGTCTGAGTAGGGCTTTGACCACTGTAGCAGCAAGCACCCCAACATCCCCAGGGTAGCTGCCAACACAGGTTCTTAGATCTGCTTTTCAAAAGGAAAGCAACTCAAAATGGGTTAACAAGCTTACTTTAATCAAACATATATATTACTTAGTTCAGGGGGAAAAGGTCAGCACCCCAAACTTCAGAGTATACTGGCAGATCAAACAGGCTTCCAAACTGTCCAACCATTATCAATATCAAAAATCACAGTTACCAGAGAGGGAAGCATCAACATCTGGGTTTTCAAAGCCTGGGGGCTCTCAAAGGCTTCCAAGAATCTCATCTGGTCAAATCACACAACACTTCTCAAAGTGAGCCCCAAAGCAAAGCCTCAAATCAGGGATTATATAGTCTTCTCCTGGCTCAGAGAATGTAACCACCCTCTTGATCCACTGCCCAATCACACAGCATCAAGGTGTGGTCATTCCTGAAAACCAAGCCTCCTACCACAGGCTCCACGTGACCACATTCAGCATATTAGGGGGCAGAGCATATTTTCAAATCAAGGAAGTTTCTCAGAGTCACTTAAGTCAATCAAAGTCTCTTAAGCCAATCAAAGGGCCTAGGGGCAGGGAAGATCTTCAAATCTGCATTTCCATTACAACCACAAGTCTTCCTCTCTTTCCTTTAGGTCCCACACTCTTTTTGCCAAACTTCCATAGCATCCGTGGAAAGTATTCCATTTGGATTTGGAATAGATAGATTTGAGGCCTGGCTCTACCACTTAAAGGCTGAGTAACCTTGTCACTCTGATCCCTATTGGCCTCAGTTTCTTCATCTGTAGAGGGGGCATAACAATTCTTGTAATACCTACCTCACAGGATAGAGCAAGGAGAAAATGGTTCTTAAGTGATTTATAACCAAAATGTGCTATCCAGCCAAATGAATTAACATGTGTAAAACTCTATGCAAACTTTAAAGCGCCATATGAGTGTTAGCTAGGATTATTATGTAATGGTAAGCTAGCATTAATACTGTGAAGCAGTTAGAAGCATGAGTTGGTATTCCATACATACCCTCTGGCAGGGTGTGACTTCAACTAGTGATAGGATCAGCAAAGCTGGAAGGGACCTTTGAAAACATCTATTCCTACCCTCCCTTCGTGGAAAAAGAACCTGAAACCAGAGAAGCTAAATGATTGTCCCTGGTGTCACACAGGTAAGTAGTTATATCAGGGAGCTGGCATTATAACACAGACTTTCTGTCACCAAATTCTCTCCCTTTCTGCTGCATCATGGCCATCCCTCAGTAGTTAAGACACCATATGAATTAATAAAGCTTTTTGTTACTGTTCCTAGTGGTGTTAATCAGAACAACCCCTAAATCTTAAAGCTGGGTATGTGCCCAAGGCATGGCCTTGTAACGAGCCATCAAATGTGAGATTCACGGAGACCCTGAAAGTCTCTGGTCTACCCTCTAGACAGACGGCTGCCTTCTCCAACTGAGACAGGAGGCCCAGTTGAAATGCCTGATGTTCATGCCAGAAGGGTAAAGCAGGCCACTGTTGACCTCTGGATAACCATAGGAGAATCCTGGCTTGAGATAATATGAGCTTTTGGTTTAATTCTATTCCTTCTCACCATGAGGAAGGAGAAATAACATAAGTAGATATAACAATGGGCATTCCTGACAGCTTTATCTATTTTAATAATCAATGGCTTGTTCCCGGTCTAATGCAAGAGTCAACTGTATTCAGGATAGACCTGAATTCCAGAGGATTCACTTTTCTGGTCTGACCACACCATGGTCAGACCAATCAAAAGAAGAGAGGTTGGGGCATATGCTCAAGGTAGCATGACTTGGAAATGGCCAAGAAATGTCCTGGAGGCCTCCACTGAATACACAGCCGATCAGTGCCAAGTGGGCTCTTTCTTTTACCATCTGTCTTATCCTCCTCAGTCATTCTCTTGTCTCTAGTCTTTATTTCCACCACAGCTACTCTAGTGGCCTTTACTCTGCGGCTCTGATTCGAAGGAAGAGAAGTTAACAGTTACTGCCGATGAAGAAGAAAGGGAAGATGATGAAAGTAGACACTGACATTGCCACAGCTACCTATTAGTGCCATAGACATAACTGTAATCGGAGATTTAGGAGGCCTGGTTTCCAATCCCAATTCTGTCATTATGTGGCTTTGAGCAAAGGTCTGGGACAGGAACGCCTCTTATTTGTCTCTAATGCACAGTGTACACACAAAAACCTATTTATCATTACTCGTGCTAACAAGTGCGATGAAAACAATCATTAGACTCACACTTCTCAATGCTAGTAATCAAATTTTATTAATCAAATGCATGCAAACATTAGTTTATATTATCTATTAGACAATACAAATATTAACCCAACAAGGAACAAACCACCAACCTGATTTCTTAGGGCTTTGCAGTAAAACTGACTCATATTGGTACTCAACAACAAGATTCCCCTTCTGCCCAGACAGAGGCCACATCTCCCTCTGAGGTGGCTTCCTGGCAAGGAGTCTCCACAGCACTGTCCTTAAGAACAGCTACTTTAGCTACAAATGCAAAAACCAATCTCCTAGTCATGAACTAGGAAAAAGGCTGAAAGCTAGGGACTATGGGGTCCAAAATAGTCCAAAAAATCAAAGAAATTGAGGCAAGGCTCTGAACCAATAGTACTTTATTAAAGGGTCCATTCTCCCCCCTACCATGGCTCCCAGTGAAGCAGACCTCAGATCTTCCTTGAGATCTGAGATGCTCCCATCCTCCAGGGTCTTGGAATAGTGCTTGATACCCAGATGATTCAGGAAGAGGCAAACTAAAACATATAGTCTCATTAGTTGATAAACCTACATCTTGACCTTCCAGGAGAATCTTCAGTCCATGCTTGTAATAAATTAACTGGTAGAGGGCATTCAAATACAGACATAACTGATGGTTTTTCACTGGACTTATGTTGAGCACTAAATTAGGTAACAGATTCACAGCAGCTCCTAAAGACAAGATCAAGTACTGAAAAAAAAAAAAAGTACTCCTAGGACCTGTAGGCCAAGTGCCATAGGGTCATTTCATGCCCATCCTTATCCCATCCCTGGCAAAGGGATAACAAGAGTAGAGGCACAATACAAAAATAGTGGGGGACTTCCCATGTTATTGAGTCAACATAGACCCCCCAAAACCCACCCCCTGCCACACTGGGTTTGGTTATTTACTCATCAGGCATTGGTTAAGCAAGTGGATTCACTAGATTGACTAACTCTATATCAGTAGACAAGTTCAACAGTAATAATCACTGCCTCCATGGAATGAAACCCAACTCAATAATACTCATTAGAAATAAACTAGGGGTCTAAATTCATCATTTTCCCACAGGTCCACAATAGGTTACAATAGCTTCATCTAGGGCTTTTAGTTGGTAATACACACATCCTATTTGTTGGCCCATGACCTATTTTATTTACCAATTAATTCAATTGACATTTTATGATAGAATCTAATGAAGAGGGTGTTTACTGAATTTTATGGGGGTCCCATATGCTTATAATGAACACCCACATTGTTTACCAACTTATCCCACACGTGTTTATTTTAAAATTTAAAAACAAACATCAAAACACTCCATCACAAAATGGTGGCCTAATACAAAATGGGGTCCATTATACCAAAGTAACAAATTTATTCTCATTACAGTGTGTCTTCCTTCCTTTGGTATAGGACCTTTTGAAGTCCCAAAAAGAGCTAGCATTTCACTCCTCTCCCTTGGCATCAGAGCTGCAGAGTAAAGGCCACTAGAGTAGCTGTGATGGAAATAAAAAGCAGAGACCAAAGAATGACTGAGAAAGATAATATAGATGATAAAAGAAAGAGCCCACTTGGCACTGATAGGACTGTGTATGCAGTGGAGGCCTCCAGGTCACTTCTTGGCCATTTCCAAACCATGCTATCTTGAGCATATGTCCCAACCTCTCCTCTAGCTTCCCTTTATAATTACATCTCCCATTAAGGAGAAAGGCAGGGATTCTCTTGTTTGCTTATATTTTTACCCCAAGTGCTTAGCCCACTGACTAACTCATAATAGGCATTTAATAAATGCCTTTTCATTCATAAATTCATTCAGGTCATTGACATATGTGGGCATTTCTCTGACTCCTTTCATTATTAATATTATTTTAGAAGCATATAGACCAAGTTTAAAAAAGGGGGAAATACAACATGACTAATGTGAAAATATGTTTAACATGAATGTTGTTGTGTTTGTCCTACGTTTTTTGAAGAGGACCGTGGCATCAGGGAAATAATGAAATGACTTGCAATTGACTTTGATTTGAGTGACGGAGGAGGGAGGGCTGAGTAGGTAAAACTTGTATCAGATTTCATGCCATCTTGGTGGGGGGAAGGAGAGAGAGGGGGAGAAATTTAAAACTCAAAAGCTTATGGAACTGAATGTAAACTAAAAATAAATAAATATATTTTAAACATGGGGAGGAGGACACAGCTATTCAGTATCTAAAGTTACATTTGAACTTAGATCTTCCTGTCTCCCACTGTTCAACCCACTGCCCAAACCTGACAGAGAGTTGATGAACTCAGTACAGATTAAGACATAGATTTCTAGAAATGGTCAATGAGGGAATCTATTTTTCTTGACTATCTTTCTTTGTTTCCATAGTTTTATTTTTCTTTCTTTTTTAGCTGGGGAAGAAGGGAAAGGTAGGAGGAAAAAATAGACTTTTAACTAAAAACAAACTTAATTTTAGAAAAAAATCACTAGTAAATACAAGTACTGGGCCCACCAACTGGAGAGGTCTGAACCTTTACAAAAGTTCATTCATCTGATCTGGGGAGTGTCTGAGAACTATGCCTCAGAACTATGCCAAGACTTACAGCAGAGCTCCAGGAAAGGCAATCACCAAGAAAATTATCACTTTAGAAGTCAATAAATCCAATCCCCTCATCTTATAGATGTGCAAAAGGCACCCCAGTTTTATTTGCTGGGACAACAAAAACTGACTAAGGTTATGCCTATACTCTATAGAGGGAGAGGGTTGCTCATCAAATTGAAAATTTAACTTCAACTCCAACAATCACTTAAAATAGTCATTTTTTTTAAGATCAGAAATGAGTCATTCATTGAAGTGAGGATATTACCTGCCTGGAAGAGGAATGGTTTGATTCTGGAACCCTAGGAAGGCTAGGAATAACTGAAGAGCTACCTTCACCCTTCTCTGCCTTAGTCTTTCCATCTGTGAAATGGGGAACAAAATTGTTTCCCAGAGTACACCATTTATAACCTTCAAAATTTAAAGCCCATTAAGTCAATATTAATGGAAATTCAAACATAGTCTGATCTGAAGTATCCTTTTAGACTATATGCTTTTAAAGTGTTAGGTATAAGACTATAGCCTGCTTATGCTAATTAATAATAAAATAATTAATAATAATAGTAGCTAGCATTTATATAGATTTACAAAGCAATCTACATATATTATCTCATTTGATCATAACAACCCTGTGAGGTAGATGATATTGTTATGCCCATTCTATAGATGAGGAAACCGGGTCTTAGAGGGTTTGAATTAAATTTAATCATTGGTCAAGTCCTATTCCCCCCAAAAAAGGAAAGAAAATGATCTGGAAACATAGAACATTGGAGCTGAAAAGGACCAGAAAGATCAACTTGTCCAACTCCCTCATTTCCTGGATGCAGAAAACAAAGGGCTCAGAGCCTTGCCTGGAGTGGATGATATAAATATTTGTTGAGTGAATAAATAGTTCATAAGCATAACAATCCTGCCTTGGACCATTTCCTTCTCTAAATAGTCAGAGAAACACTTCCTATCCTGAGCTGGATTTTTTTTTTTAATGGACAATCCAACCATGTCAGAGCAACCATGGGGATATGAAGAATTCGTTGAATACTTAATGTCACCTGGGGGTATTCTAATAGTTTTTTCACCACACAGGTCAAGGCCATAACGAAGTTCTTAGCACCCAGCAGTTAGACTGAATGTTCCAGGGGGGAGGAGATGCAAATTTAATCCAAGAAGCATCTATTTATGAGTCAGAGAAAGAAGCCCTTGAATTCCACCCTGTAAGCTTCTCTCTGGGGAGTCTGACCAGGAAGTGTGACCTTCCCAGAACTCAGTCAATTATTAACTCAGAAAATGATTCTACTTTCACCACAGGTTGTTCTCTAAGTTCAGGGTAAAGGAAAAAGCACTGGCCGGGGGTTGTTAGAAGACCTGAGTCCAAGTCCCAATTCTACTATGAACTCAATATAGGACTATGAGCAGGTTATCTCCCTTGGCTGGCTCCCAGGTACCACCTTTGTAAAAAGAAGGACTTGGAATAAGTCAGTGGTTTACAGGATGTGGGCCATAAAGCCCTGGGAAGCCTCATTATTATAGGAAAGGAAAAAGGATGGATGGAAGGAAAGAAGGAAGGAAGGAAAGAAAGAAGGAAGAAGCATTTATTAAGTGCTTATTTTTTTCCAGGCACTATGCTAAGAGCTTTGCAAATATTATTTCTTTTGATCCTCACAACAACCCTGGGAGATAGGTGTTTTTATTACCCCCATTTTATACCCTCAAGAAACTGAGGCAAAAACAGGTTAAAGACTTGCCCTTGGTTACAAAGCTAGTAAGTGCCTGAGGTCAAATTTGAACTCAGGTCTTCCTGATTCCAGTTGCCCAACTGCCCAACCAACTGTCCAAACCAACCTTGCATTTTGATCTTTATTTAGCAAACATTCTCTCTAAAGACTAAATAATTATGTATTTCTATTTTTCAAATATATGCAAATTAGTTTGTGATCCACATAGTAAAAAATTCATTTAATAGCTTTATTGAATCCATAGTAATTTTTTGTCATAATGTATTTTCTTAATAAGTAGATAAAAATAGCGCAACTACTCTCATGTGGAAGTCTAGGAAACTTGGGGCTTAAAAGGAGTTTTCATATTCAAATTGGCTGGGAGCTAAGACCCCGGCCAACTCTGAGACTCTACATTCTAAAGTCCTTCCCAGCTCTGAGTCTCTATGTTTTAGGGTTCCCTTATAGCTCTGATATTTTTTTTTGTGCTGGGATATCTTCTAACAACTACAATAAGAAGTCGAAATTAGAACATAGGCTATTACAGATGGAAGAACTGGATATTAGAGCTATACAGAGTAATAGAGCTATACAGGACATTAAAGTCAACATTCTAGGTTCTGACATTCCAAGATCCCTCCCAGATCTAATTTTTTAGAATTCTACACTTTGGACCACTTCCCCTTGCCCTGTTATTTCTCCCTTTATTTGTCTGTGTGGAACAACCCAAAATATTGATCGCTGATGTAGATGAAGGGATTGTGTCTGAGCACAGTTTCAGAACTTTCGGGACAAAGGATTTCCATAGGAGCCGCCGATGCTAGGATACTTTCTGGTTGGCATTGCCAAGATAGATTTGATGGTAGACTTATTTCAAGGCATGGGAAGATGCATGGAGTTCAAACAGGAAAGGACACAGACACAGAACCATCACAGCAAGGGGGATTCTTCCCATCCTTGAACCTGAAAAGCTGGGCTAGACTGAGCTTAGCTGGGCAATGCCCTGTTCCATTAGCCAACAGAAGCACATTACAAGTGAGCTGAAAATTAACCGGAGCAAGTGATCTAGACTTTGACTAGGAGGTGTGGGACAGTAAAGAAGAAATCTGGTTCATGATAACCAACATGTCCAAAAAAACCCAAAAGGGAATCTCAAGCTAGAATATGTGTTCATATAAGTCAAATCTCCTTCCCCCTTCCTTGCGCACTGGAAGACAAAAGTATTTGCCTAATTCCCTTATATTTAATTAGATTAGAATGATTCACATAGAATTAATCTAGGCATAAGGGAGATCCAGGGTTTATGATCTTCCTTCCTTAAAGATGAAAGGATGGAAAGTAGCTTGTTTGGGCAATGGAAGGGTCTATAATTGCTAATAACTATAACAACAATACTTAGCATTCATATGGCATTTTAAGGCACCTTATAAATATACTCAGAACAACCCTTGGAGGTAGGTGCTATTATTATCCCAATTTTACAGATGAGGAAACTGAAGAAAACAGAAGTGAAGTGACTTGTCCAGGGTCACCTGGCTAGTCAGTGTCTGAGGTTGGAAATGAACTCAGGTCCATCCTGACTCTAACTCCAATGCTCCATTCACTGCATCATCTAATTTGATACTACAAGAGTATTTGCTATGGTTATATTCCTTTAATTATTATTATCATTATTTGGTTATTATTAAAATTATTATTGTCATAATATTATTATAGAGGTGAAGCAACCTAGCTCCTTCCCCACTACTTGTACCCACTATCAGAACAGCTATTGTCATCCCCCCCCATGTGATTTTGCACATTTCCCACTTGTTCCCTCTGTGGTGCCTATTAGGGAGCTTCCTGCAGCCCCCAAACCACCGGGTAGCAAAGCTTCATCCCTGGGAGGAAAAAGCTGAGATTAGCCATGGTTTCTGGAACTGCGTCTCCTGCCGATGTATTTCCTCTCTGTTACCATGCTTTAACTGATTTAATTAAACTGTTCGTTTAACTAAGGATGGGAGGTTGGATGACTTGTGAACAAAACACAAGATCTAAGTGGAAATAGGGATTTTTCAATGCCATGAGATCTCATGAAAAAAAGAAAGAGCCTGGGTTTAATGAGGCCTGAGCCGCCTCCTCCCACCCACCACCACCATTGCAGTTGTTGAGGACGGAGTGCCAACCTGTTACATATGAATTACCTTATAAATATTTCCAATATCCTCTCCTAGGGGATTAGCAACATGGCCAGAAATTCCAAGGCAGACTTCTACCTCCTTGAAATTACTGCAGGGGGATAGATTTGTGTGCTGTAAGCAAATGAAAATGGAAAGGGATTCAATCAATTTAGGAAAAGAGTAAATGAGACTCTCTTGGCTTGGGTCCTGCTCAGTCTCTCATTAGCACCTAGTATTTGGACTATACAGGATTGGCTCCCACATCTGCTGTCATCCCCACCTCACTGAGCACAGAGCTCAGTGCCCTGCAGTGTTTTAAATACTTTAGTGGGTCTGATGGTGCTGGGATTTTTTTTTATTATTATTCCTGCAGAGAGACCAACAGAAACATCAAAGCCTCTAACATCTCTCTTTTAGGAGGAATCTTAAAAAAATTGGAAATGGTTCTGCCTCAGAAGATGAAATGGCCTTGAAGGCAAACGGACTGTTCAGAGGTCTTTGTTGACCTGGTGCCCTTACTCCCCAGGGTGCTGATGAAGGGGAAGATGAGGAGAATTTTACAATGAGTTGATAAGGCCATCTGTTGGGAGGGCTGGCACCAGGGTAATCATACTCTTAGGCTCCCACACACAACGTGCTTATCCAGGTCAGCTGTCATGCAGAACACCATGCTCTCTTCTGGACAGTTTGAGGAAGAATCTTAACAAGTGGGAAAGTTGTTGGTCTTTTGTTTTCAAAGAGGATCAACGGATAACATCATGGGTTGATGTCTTGACTCACACGTAAGTTGGATTTAAGTGAGGTAGAGTGGAGGAGTCTCATTCCCTCTTCCAGAGTCATCAAAGTGCAATGGCAAGACAAAAGTCAAGACAACTGGCAATGGCTCGGGATGCAGTAGATGACCTTGGCAATGTGTATGTGGCACTCAGGGAGGACTAGCACTACTAGGGCTACGCATCCAAGTGGGGAAGGATACAGTGGAGGATCCCCAGGATAGTGGAGATAACTTAGAACCAGATCTGCCCTTCTGATACCAGGCTCTGATAGGTGACTTTTCACCTCATCTTCCCCAGACCCAGGCCTCCACATCATGTCTCCCACCACCATCATTTTCTATCTCCCCATCATGTATGTGCCTTCTTCTCATCAAAATGTAAGGGCAATGACCGTCTTCTTCAGTTCTTTTTCTATCCCCAGGGCTTAGAAGTAATGAATCTTTTATCTATCTATCTATCTATCTATCTATCTATCTATCTATCTATCTATCCATCTATCAGTCTATCTATCTGTGAATTGATCTGTATCCACTGAGCATCATTTGGAAGTACTGGGAAATAAAGAAAAGAAGACAAGTGAAACATGATCCCTTGTCTCCAACATTTTGAAAGGCTGCCACCAGAACAAGGGCTTAAACTATTTTTTGGTGGGGGGAGCCTAAATTCCAGGTTGCAGAATGAGGAATAGTGGCTCTAAATTCTAAATTCTAGACAGGCAATTTCACAACAAGGAAAAGCTTCCTAAAAATTAGAGATGCCTCAAAATGCATTGGGCTAACTCTGTAGGTAGTGAGATTGTTCCCTGAATAATGACTGAAGGTCATGGGATAATGAGGTCATAGATTTTACAGAGTTGAAATGGGACTTAGAGGTCATCTAGCCCAACCCCCTAATTTTATAGATGAAGAAACTGAGTTGAACTCTTTAAATGGAGGCTATTTACCCTCTTGTCAGGAATATTGTAAGGAGATTTTGATTGCGATAAAAATCAGAACCTGTTGTAGAATAATTCTACAATAATAATAATAATAATAATAATAATAATAATAATAATTGCTAGCATTTATATAGTGCTTTAAAGTCTGCAAAATGTTTTCAAATATGATTTCATTTTATCTTCCCAAAAACCCTTCAAAACAGGTCCTATTGTTAATCTCTTTTTTACAGATGAGGAAACTGAGACAGAAATTAAGTAATTTGTCCAGAGTCACACAAGTAGAAAACTGCGTTTGAACTCAGGTCTTCCTGACTCCAGGTCTAGAATTCTATCTCCTGCACTGCCTACCTACCTATAGGTAAAAGGTTAAAATGAGCACTGGGGCAGTTG
Source organism: Gymnobelideus leadbeateri (assembly GCA_011680675.1). NCBI lineage: Eukaryota > Metazoa > Chordata > Mammalia > Diprotodontia > Petauridae > Gymnobelideus > Gymnobelideus leadbeateri. The sequence continues at coordinate 146,146 of WOXC01002574.1, forward strand.
GGAGGTAAAGGAAATCAAAGAACCATAGAGTATTGATGAAGAGCTACAAATGACAACAAAAGGCATCTCCTTGTACTATGAAAAAAGCACTGAGTTAAGAATTAGAAGGCCTCAGTTCCAGGCCCTACTGTGACACAAACTTGTCATATAAGAAGTAACATGGCAAACTGGGGAAAAGCTTGACCTCAAAGTCAGAAAACTTCAGCTCAAGTCTTGGTTCTCACACTTACTTGGATAACCCCTTTTAGACAAGTCAAGTCATTTATCTACAAAATAACTATGATGAAAATATAATACTAAGGTTGTTATGAGGAAAGTGCATTATATAACTCTATAGTGAAATAAAAATGTAGACCACTATCTTTAGAACCTCATACAAGTCAATGAATTCATCTATGTCTCAAGTAGCTCATCTGAAAAAGGGGTAACAATCCTTGCTATGGTTACTTCAGAAGGTTGAGTATCTATTGAACATGCTTTGAAAAAAATATATATAAATATAAGGGATTGGGGCAGCTAGGTGGTACAGTGAATAGGCCCTGGAGTCAGGAGGACCTGAGTTCAAATTTGACCTGAGATACTTAACACAAAAACTAGCCATGTGACCTTGGGCAAGTCACTTAACCCCAATTGCCCTCCAAAAAGCAAATGTATATCTATAGGATTATTATTTTGTCATTGTAGCTAGGTGATGAAGTAGATAGAATGCTGGACCAGGAGTCAGGAGGACCTGAGCTGGTATCATGCTTCAAACACTTAGTAACAGTGTGATTCCTAGGCAAGTCACTTAACTTTTGTCTGCCTCTCAGTTTCCTCATTGGTAAAATAGGGTCCCTTCCCAGGGTTATTGTGAAGTTAAAATGCAATAAAATTTAAAAGTGCTTTGCAAAACATAAAGCATTCTATAAATGCTAATTACTATTATATTGTTCCTAGCTCTCTTTCTATGGAGGAGAAAACTGTCCCCATTCAAGAGATTACCAGGTTTGCCCTAATTTAATGTTTTTTTCAAGTTGGAACTACCCTGTAAGGTCAGAATCATGCTTCATTAGAGCGGAAAGGATCTCAGAGAATAAAAGAGGAGCTCTAAAAGCAACTTTAGAACATAAAATGTTCAATGTGTAAAGGACCTTCAAACCTGGAATAATGAAGCTGGGACAGGACCTTGGAATAAAGAATGTCAGAACTGAGAGGGATCCTTAGGATACAGAATGTCAGTGGTGAAAGAAGCCCTAGAACAGAGAATTCCAGTGCTAGAAGGGTCCTTAGAACATAGAATGTTGGAACTGGAGAGACCCTTAGAACAGAGAAGACCCTTAGAATAGAGAATGTCAGAGCTAGAAGTATCCTTAGAACATAGAATGTTGGAAAGACCCTTAGAACAGAGAATGTCAGAGTTGGAAGGAAACTTAGGACAAAATGTTGGAAATAGAAAGATCCTTAGAATAGAGAATGTCAGAGCTGTCAGTGTCCTTAGAACATAGAATATTGGAGCAGGAAAGACCCTTAGCACAGAGAATGTCAGAGCTGGAAGAGATCTTTAAATATAGAACATTAGCACCTAGAACATGAGTCTCTAAGGTCCCTTCCTACTTCTAACATTCTGTGATTTTATAACTCACCAAAATACAAATCATGCCCTCCATTGACTGCAAAATTGTAGTCACTGAGCTGAGAGAAATTTTTAAAAGCCATCAATTCCAGCCCGTGTGCATCCGTGTAAGATTCTTCTAAAGTTAATCAAGACAGGCCATTCTGAAAGCCCAGATAACTTGACTAAATAATAGAAAAAGTACCAGATATAAGCAACAAAGACTTAGGTTCAAACTCTGCTTCTTCTAATTATTATATGTATACCTTGAAAAAGTCAGGCAGTCAATCAACAAGCATTTACTAAGCACCTACTGTCTGTCAAACACTGTGCTAAGTGCTACGGACATAAAGAAAGGCAAAGGACAGTCCCTGTGCTCATAGTCCAATGGAGGAGACAATACTTAAACCACTTAAATCACTTAATCACTCTCCTGTAGCCATCTCAAACACAGCATGTCCCAAACAGAATTTATCATCTTCCTCATCTAGGCCCTCCTCCCCAAATCTCCCCCTCCTTCAGACCTCCTTGTTACTTTCAAGGACATCTTCATCCTTGCAGTCCCCCAAGCTTATAATCTTGCTGTCCTGCTTGGCTCCTCCTTCTCATTCCACAAATTCATTCAATTGTCAAGACGTATCTTTTTTCTCTCCAAGGTAGCGCTCACATGGGTCACCCCCTCCATTCATATGTCCAGCCCCTCATCACTTCTTAAGCTCCTATTTATGTTCTAGGTACTGTGCTGAGTGTCAGAGATATAAAGAAAAACCAAAGACAGTCCCTGCCCTCAAGGAGCCTACAATCTAATGGGAACAAATAAAGAGCATTTATACAGTGCCTACTGTATTCCAGGCATTGTGCTAAGCACTTACAAGTATTATTTCATTTATTCTTCACAACAACCCCAGGAAGTAGATGCTATTAATATTTACCACTTTACAGTTGAGGAAACTGAGACAGAGGGGAAGTGACTTGCCCAAGGTCACACAGCTAGTAAATGTCTGAGGCTGGATTTGAACTTGGGTTATCCTGATTGCAGACCCATTGTCCCATCTAGCCATCTACTACAACAATAGGCCCCTAGTGGATCTCCCTGACTCACATCTCTTTCCATTCTAATCCATATTAGGCACAGTTGCCAAACACACACACACACACACACACACACACACACACACACACACACACACACGCCCCTTTTCTCAATAAACTCTACTAGCTCCCTTTTACTGTTTGGCATTCAAAGCTCTTTCCAACCTTACCCCTTTCTATCTTTCCAGCCTCTTGGACATTCTACAGTCTATAGTCATACTGGCCTATTTGCTGTTCCTCACACACTATCCTCCATTTCCAGCCTCCATGTCTTTGTACTCACAGTAGCCCATGGCTAGGAAGTTTCCCCTCTTCACACCAACCTCTTACAATATTTGGGTTTCTGAAAGACTCAGCTCAAGTGCTGCCTTCTCAGAAAGACAGTCTTTCCCCCATTCCCCAAGTGCTAATGCCTTCCCCCATTAAGATTACCTTGTAACTACTCCATATGTGATATATATGTATTCATGTGTGGGTGTGTTGTATTTATTATATGCTACTTGACTAGGCATATTTTTTATAAAGGGCCTTTTTTCTCTTTTTTTCCCCATAGGATGTGGCAGAGAGGAGAGGTAGTCGAAGAGAGAAGAGTTGTGTGTGTTTTTTTAATTGAAAATTAAATTTTAAAAAAAGGAAAGAAAATTAAACTTCTAGGGGGCTGGGATTTCCAAAGCAGCCTTATGTAGTTGAAAAATAAAACTTGCTCTGTCTTTTAGAGTCAGATGGGGGAATAGTAGATAGAACACTAAGCCTGGAGTCAGAAATACTTGAGTTCAAATCTACCCTCAGTCACTTACTAGAAGTATGACCCTGGGCAAGTCACTTTACTTCTATTTGCCTCAGTTTCTTCAATTGTAAAATGGGGATAATAACAGCACCCATTCCCCAAACTTGTTGTGAGGATCAAATGAGATATTAATTGTAAATTACTTAGCACACAGTAAGCTCTGTATAAATGTTAACTATTTTAATTATTGTTGTTGTTTTTGTTAAGTAACTGTACGATCTTGATAAATTCATTTCCCTTCTCTAGGCTTTAGTTTTCTCTTCTGCAAAGTGAGCTAAATGGACTAGACAAATCCTAACGTCCCTTCCAGCTCTCAAATTCTATGTTCTAACATTTGACATTACAATGCTGTTTCTAACTATAATATTCCATGATTCTCCCAATTTCTCAATTTCTGAGTAAAGTTTTTAATGTGAAGCCCTGGGATCCCTCTAGTGTAGGAGCTCTTAACCAGCAGTCTGTGGGTAGATTTCAGAGGGGCCATCAAGTTGGATGGGGAAAAAATTGCATCTTTATTTCAATATAATTGGTCTCATTTATATTCCCATGTATTTTATTTTATGAATTTGAAAATATTATCTGAAGAAAGGATCCATATGCTTCACCAGACCACCCAAAGGATCAATGAGTCAAAGGCTTCCAGATTTCATGGGATTGGAGATAAACAGCAGTGACTCAGTGAGCCCAGAGAAAGCAACAGAGTGGGTAGAGTGTTGTGGAAGCATACTGACAGCCAGTGAAGGCGGCCAGGTCACAGCTCCAGAGACAAGATAATTTGCAATTCATTCCATGACCTACAAATACAAGGACATTTCATTGGCCGGGAATCTGAATGTTTGGGAAGTGTTTCTTCCTATGAGAATTTCATAACCAATGTTTTAAATACTATCTTTGAGATGGAAATTAATAACACTGATGTTGACATTATGCAAGTTTTAAAAGCTTTCCTAAAAGCCTTTTTTTCTAGTTTTCCAGATATAAATAATTGATCGTTTTAATAGCTATTGTTCAGTAAATGGCAGCCCGTTATTAAAGTACTTAGCAGAGTTTTCCTATCCATTTCTGCTTTGAGGGAAAGAAGAAAGTTTTCTGAATTTCAGTAATAACAGTGTTTTTCTGGCAATTTTGATACTATTCATGGACAGAAGCCACCTACGACCCCATAGGCAGGAAGAAAAATACAAAACATGCCCCCCACACTGAGGCATCCCCCAATCTTTACCTAGGTTCTGCCTTGCCACCCTCCCTCAGATCTGGCACACAGCAGGCTGGGCAAGTCAGATTCTTGATAGAGTTGGCAGGATTCCCAAGGGAGCAGTTGCTCTCTCTGGCACTTGGTGTGTTGGTGAATGGCCCATAGAAGCACCTCCTTGAGGGCAAAAAGATTTTCAGAGTTTCAACTCCTTAACTATCAAATTAGCTTAAACAGAAAGATGCCAAAGGGAGGAACATCCAATTCTAAGCATGACAATATCTTAATTGCCACAACAGAAATTCCATTGGCAAGCAAGGAGGGAAACAGCTGGAGCCATTGCTCCATCTTCTGTTTCCCTGTTGCTGCTATAGATTCTGTTGGTTTTCTCCACATGTTCAGATGATCAAGGAAGAGGATGTTACTTCTGTGATGGAGATTTCTGATAGATGACGCCCACTTAGGTATCACCAAACTGGCTCCAGGTAACAGAAGGACAGCCAAGACCCCTCTCAACTTATCTCTAGATTTTTCAATACAAGTTCTTCAACTTGTCCTGAATCTTTTATCTTTAAGCTGGAAGATTAATTAGAGCACTTTTAGGATGTGTTTAAAACTTTTCTTAAAACTTAAAAAAGTCAGATTTGGCTTAAGGAGGGAATAATATACACACTCAATTGGGTATCTTATCTTACAGGAAAGTAGGGGAAAAGGGGGAAAGTGGGGGGATGATAGAAGGGAGGGCAGATTGGAGGAGAAGGTAGTTAGAAGCAAACACTTTTGAAAAGGGACAAGGCCAAAGAAGAAAATAGAATAAATGGGGGATGGGATAGGATGGAGGGAAATATAGTTAGTCTTTCACATTATAATCACTATGGAAATGTTTTATATAACTACACATGTATAATCTATATTGAATTGCTTGTCTTCCCAGTGAGGGTGGGTGAGGAGGGAAAAAGGGAGAGAATATGGAACTCAGAGTTTTAAAAACAAATTTTAAAACAAATGGTTTCTACATGCAACCGGGAAATAAGATATATAGGCAATGGGGTAAAGAAATCCATCTTGCCCTTCAAGAAAGAAAGGGGGTAGATGGAGAGGATATAAGAGAGGACATATTGGGGGAAGGGATAGTCAATATGCTTGCCATCGTGGGGTGGGAGTAGGGAAGAGATGGGTAGAAAATTTGTAACAATATCTTGTGGAATGAATGTTGCAAACTAAAAATAAATAAATTCAGAAAGAAAAAAGAAAACTTTAAAAAATTTTTTACTTCAGGTATAGAGTTTCCAATGATCAGGTGAGTAAGAGCTTTTATCTCATAAGTGTTTCCTCATTGGCAAAATGGGGCACGGGGAGACTACCTATCTCCTAGGAATCATGTGAGATCTCATTAACAGAGTAAACAAAAATCTAAGAAGGGTTCCAGAACACAGAGGAAAGCCATTGAATCTGAACATGGATTTCAACATCCAAATGGATTTTCTGTAATGTTAGTCTCTCCAATATACTACTAGGGGGATGTGGTTGAGTCTCAGATCTAATGTCTTCTGCGTCTAGTTTTACAGCTGCTCCTTTCCATCCTTACTGATAATGCCCTAATTCAGGTCCTCATCTCTTCTAACCTAGACTCTGTTGTCCTGGCACTCAATTTAATTTAACAAATAATTCATTAAATGCTAACTAGGCACTGAGGATACAATGACGAAATCTAAAACTTTGGCATGTTCAAGAAATTCAGTTATAACATGTAGATTGGATCTAAAATTTGAAGAGTTCTTATAGGTCATCTAGTCTAAGGCCTCATTCTTTTTTTTTTTTTAAAGCAATTGGGGTTAAGTAACTTGCTCAAGGTTACACGGCTAGTCATTATTCATGTGTGGGTGCTCATTTTCTGAGGCCGGATCTGATCTCGGGTCATTCCAACTCCGAGGCCGGCACTCGAACTCACTGCGCCACCTAGCTGCCCCTTTAGGGCAATTGGGGTTAAGTAACTTGCCCAAGGTTACACGGGTAGGTTTTTGTTTGTGGGGCCTCATTCTTATAGATGAGAAAACTGAGTCACAGAGAAGTGAAATTACTTGCCTAAAACATTTATTAAGTATCTACCAAGTGCCAGGCCTTGCTAAGACTGGGAATACAAAAAGAGGAAAAAAACAGTCTTGACCCTCAAGGAGCTTACAAATCTAATAGGGGAGACAAAATGCAAACAAATATAAATATAAAACAAGATATATACAAAATAAATAGGACATAATAAAGGAAAAGCACTTGAATTAAGAGAGTTTAGGGATGGTTTTGTGTAAAACATGGGATTTTGGTTGGGACTTAAAGGAAGTCAGGGAAGACAATAGATTCAAACTTAAATTTGTTGACTCCAGATTCAATACTTTTTTCATTGTATCACATTGATTACTGATCAGTCAATAAGTATTTAGTAACCACTTTGTGCCAGGGACAGCACTTGGTTTGGGGGTGCAAACACAAATCTGAAACAGTCCCTGTCCTCAAGGAACTTATATTTTATAGGGAAAGAAAATACATCTAAGTATACACAAATTAAGTATATCCAAGACATGTACAAAGTAAATCCACATGAATTTGGGACCAGGGAGGTTACTAGCAGCTGGGGAATCAGGGAATTCCTCATAGAGAAAATGGCACTAGAGCTGAGCTTTGAAAGAAATGAGATTCTAAGATACAGAAGTGACATGGGAGTGTACTTTAGGCAACATGTGAAAAAGAATGGAGATGCCACATGGAGGGTTGGGTGTGAGGAATAGCAAGAATTCTGGTTTGGCTGGATCGAAGAATCCAATTATACTATAGAAAGGATAACTGGGATCCAAAATAACCACTGACTAACTACCACCACTTCAACAGATTTCTCTGTTTATCCCCATTATGTTTTGTCTGTTACATAAATATCAACTATTGTTTTTTCTTGTTACCATTATTGTTTTTATTTGCATTTTTAAATGTAATTCAGATAGAAATGATCTGGTTACAAATCATTAACTTGCTATTATTCTTTCACATTCTGGTGCTTAGTACATGAGTAGATAAAAAATATTGTTTTTTGAAATTAAATAAAATCATTAGGATGTAAGCTTATCTTCTGTAGGATCCTTGAAAATATATATCCTTGGGATGTCTACTGGCAGATGGGGCCACAGGAATTATTATTCCCAAGTGGTTTTGAAATCTTCTACTAGGTCCAAAGTCTTAAAGATTTTCTATTCCACAGAGCTTGGAGAATATGTGTGTTTGCTATGTTTGCAGTCATTAAAAACATTGTTCCTAAATTTTTGTTGATCTGTGTTATGATTCAGCAATTATGAGCAATATTTTGTTTTGGTTTCAATATAGTTTAGTTGGTTTTTTTTTTCATTCCCAAGGATATTGTGAAGTTTATATTTGTAGAATAATGCAAGATTGTTAAAGCTGAAAATCAATTTAGGAGGGTCAGGAAAACTAAAGACAGCAAAAAGAGGTTTTAGTTAAAGAGGAAGGAAAGGGAGGATTAAAGAAGGGGATAGGACCACTGCCTGAGGGAGATGGGATGCCAATAACTTATAGTATTGAAGGCAGAGTTGCTAACTTATTTATTCTACTTCTGTTTTCTATGACAAGGAAAATAACAGGGAATAGGAAAGGACAGAGCAAAAAAATGGTTAATTAATTAGGAGTTGATACCAAAGAAAAATCAGGAGATAAGAAAGCATCTGCCCTTGATGAATTCAAATCACATGGCCCAGATCAACCACAAAGAGGAAAGAGTTGGCAGATAAGATTACTAAACCGCTATAAACAATATAAGAATGATAAGAGAGGATAGGACAGACATAATAGAAATGAAGATCAAATGTTCTCTGATTTTACCAAAGAAAGGAGGAGGGAAAGGGGAAGAGAAGAGAATAGTCTAGAAACTAAAGGCCAGCAAACTTGACTTCAATTTCCACTAAATTATAGGACTCATTATCATTATTATTAATTATGTAATATTAATAATATCTACCATTTATATTACACCTTAAGGTTTGTATAACACTTTACAAATAATATTTCATTTTATCCTCACAACAATCCTATTATTATCTCAATTTTAAAGATGAGGAAACTGAGTAACAGAGAGGTTCATTGACTAGCCCAAGAATACTCAGGTCTGAGACTGGATTTGAATTCAGGTCTTCTCCACTCTGGGTCCAGTGCTCTGTCCACTGCACAACCTAGCAGCCTCCTCGAAGATTAGCAATCATTTAGAAACTGAAGTAATGACTACAAGGAGTTAGCATGGTTTCATCAAACATGTGTCATGCCAGACTAGCCATATTTCCTTTTTTATAGGGGTTCTACATTGGAAAGTTGGGAGCTCCATAGAGATCATGGATTTTAGTGAAGCATTTGAACAAATACCTCTTGCTATTCGTGTGGGGAAAGTGGAGAGAAGTGGGTGAGATGATAGTATAGCTAGACAAATATCAAACTTGTAGAATGACCAAATTCAAGGAGTAGTTATGACCAATTCAATGTCAACCTGGGAGGTGTTTAGTGGAAGGCCACTGGGATCTATAGCTGTACATACAGCTAGGTGGCACTATAATGGATACTAATTTTCCTGAGTTCAAATCTGACCTCAGATACTGGCAGTATAACCCTGGGAAAGTCATTTAACCCTGTTTGCCTCCGTTTCCTCATTTATAAAATGAGCTAGAAAAGGAAAAGGAAAAGCATTCCAGGCTCTTTGCCAAGAAAACTCCAAATGGGATGACAACAAGTTGGATGTGACTAAAAAATGACTCAACAACAACAACCACAGATGATGAAGTTAAGTTTATGGGGGAGATGTATTGGAGCTCTTGCCATGGAGCCCAGTGTGTGTGCTCTGGCTACACTGAGTGGGACCATAACCAAAGATTCTTATTTTGGATCTTGGTCCCAGTGAGCTAGAGGCTATTCCCAAGAGGATTGGCAGTAGAGCCAGGAATAGGTCAGACTCAAGCTGTGAACCATAATAAGAGAGGAGAGATGGCTTTGTGCTACTTCTTTCAGGGCAGCCTATCTGATGGGATTAGTCAAAGCAATTGTATCATGCAATTGATAGAAGAGGCCAAGTCTATGGGAAGGGCTGAACTCTATCCAATCCCGTTACAAATAGATTGTCAGGAAGGTTCTTTTGGAGGTATGTTTTGGACTGAACTGCCACTGAGGTTGTTTTCTGCTCTGAAATTCTATGATACAGTGGGGCTACAATCTTGTCTAAGGGTCCCAGCAGACTGCTGGCCCCCTTCTCCTAGTTCTGTCAAGAGTGGGCAAGGGAAGAAGATGTAGCAACAGAGAAAGAAAAAAAATATATATATATATATATGAATAATATATGCAGGTAATCAAGGAAGGCTTTCTAGAAAGGACAGGACTTGGGCTGGAAAAGAATGCTTTTTTGGTTTGATCATTGCATCCCCAGAACCTAGCAGAATATCTTGTCCATAGTAGACATTTAATAAACGTTTCTTTATTTGAATGAAATTAAATGAAAAGGTGGATAGATGGATGGATGGATGGATGGATGGATGGATGGATGGATGGATGGATGAACAAATGAATGAATCAAAGGAAGAGTAAGACTTGAGGCTCCAGATGGGAAAACCACTTGAGCAAAAACATGAAAAAAATAGAAATGAACATGGTGCAGAGAAGGCACAGAGAACAAAAATGAACCTGTTTTGTTCAACACACACATACATACTCCTAGAGAATGGACTAGGGAAGGGATAAGACTGAATCCAGAGAGCACCAACTCCTTGCCACTGAGACTCTCATAAATAAAAGCTGACATTTTATTTTGCCGACAATTCATGATTTCTCTGCAGCTGCAGGCACCAAGGGGAAGATGAATAGCAGAACTGTCCAGTTGACTTATTTTTGAGGAGCTCTCCGAATTCTGAGAGGAAACTCAAGGGAGAATCCCACACACTTGTCCATGAAAGATGCATGATTAGTTAGTGAGCTGAATCCCCTCTTCCTGAAATCCAAACACAATGCACAATGTACCCAAACACCAGGTTTTTAAATCACTCCATTTTTTTATCATAGGTTGGCCACCTCTTCATCAAACTGAATATCCGAATATTTATAAACATATGGATTTTAATGACATGTTCCTGTCTTCATTGACATGTTGTATGGCAATCAGGGGTGATATAGGTTTGAATTCTGCTTCTTATGTTTAGCTGTGTGAGCATATTTGTGTGTGAGAGAGAGAGAGAAAGAGAGAGAGGGAGGGAGAGAGAGAGAAATAGAGGGATGGAGAGAGGGGAAAGAGGAGGGGAGAGGAGAGAGGGGAAAGAGAGAGAGAGGAGGGTAGAAGAGAGAGAGGGAAGAGAAAGAGAGAGAGAGAGAGAGAGAGAGAGAGAGAGAGAGAGAGAGAGAGAGAGAGACTCTGGGCTTCAGTTTCATAATTGGTTTTTTTTAATTATGTGGGAGAGGAGGGGAAGGAAAATGACCCTACCTGTGGTACCCATCTCACAAGGTTGTTAAGGACAGGGGTTGGACCTTTGGGTACAGCAAACTCCCAGGTAAGAAAATTCCTTCTTACCAATGTAGGTCACTTTCTCTACAACTTATAGCCTTACAGAGTCACCTGCTTGAGTTAGTTAGCCTAGGGAACTTCTCAGTTAATTGAGAAGTTAAGGGACTTACCCAGTCACATAGCTAATAGGTATCAGGAGCAGGACTTGAACCCAGGTCAATTCTAGATGCAAGGCCAGCTCTCTATCCATTTTGTTCAGTCATATTTCAGTCATGTCCAACTCTCTATGACTGAGAATTTCTTGGCAAAGATACTGGAGTGGTTTGCTATTTTCTTCTCCAGCTCATTTTACAGACAAGGAAACTGAGACAAACAGAGTTAAGTGACTTCCCCAGAGTCACACAGCTAGTAAGTGTCTGTGGTCAGATTTGAACTCAGGAAAATTACTCTTCCGGACTCTAGACCTGGCACTCTATCTACTATGATGCCACCTAGCTGCCTACAATGAGATCTACAAAAGGGCTTTGCAATACCTGAAGCACTATAAAAACATCGCCTATAATTTATCTGTCTACTAGCAATATAGGGTAGTGGAAAGCACATTGGATTGGAGAATCAGGAGCTCTGGGTTCCAGTATCACCTCTAATACATACTGACTATGTAACTTTGGGCAAGTCACTACACTTTTCCTATCTGTAAAATAAGGGCAACAAGGACTTACATTAACTATTTTACAAGGATTAAAAGAAATATTAAATGTGGAAATGCTTTTTCACTATAATGCACCATAGAAATGTGAGGGAGGGCTGTGCAAGATCACCAGCCTCACTTTCACCTCCAGAGTCATCTGGGTCCAGTGGTCAGAAATTCATCAGGAAGACTAGAAATAACCCAGGATGCACTGGGAGACCCTGGCCCTTGTAGGCTAAGGTCTTCTCAGGGTCTCGATTTGAGTGAGGTAACACCCATTTAGTGAATAGGCCCAGATGGCTCTGGAGGAGAAAGTGAGACTGGTGACCTTGCACAGCCCTCCCTCACTAAAATCCAAGTCAATTGCAAGTCATGTCATCATTTCCCTGATGCCATGGTCCTCTTTGAGAACAAAGGACAAACACAACGATAGAAATCTGAACTATTGTTTTTGTTATCATGACTTCAGATGATCCATGTGTAAGGGTTTATATAGTCTGTCCACTGATGCAGATCTCAGGCTTTCCATACCCAACAACTCTCTGATGATGATATTTCTACACTTGATTGTACTGGTCCTCAGGTGAAAGAACTGACTTACCAGGGCTATACTCAATGTCTTCCCTGATGGATAGGACCTACCAGAGTTGGAAATTTATTGATAGAGATGTTGGAAATACACAAGAAGACATGAGGGAAAGACCATAGTAAAAGATTGTCACCATCAATGACTTTTCATTAATTTGTTTCTGTCTTTCCATCCATATCTATGATTTGATCAAATAACAACAATAATAAAAATAACTAGCATTTATATAACATTTTAAGGTTTGCAAAGTATTTCATAAATATTATGTCATTTGATGCTCACGATGACCTTGAGAAGTAGGTGCTATTATTTTCCCCATTTTATAAATGAGGAAACTAAGGCAAACAGAGGTTAAGTGACTTGCCCAGGAATGGGTGGATGAAATGCATTTATTAAGCACTTACCATGTGCAAAGCACTATACTCAGCATCAGGAGTACAAAAAACAAAACAAACTTGCTCTTGCTCTCAGTGAGCTCCCATTCTAAAAATGGGAGACAATAAACACACACAAGAGGGCTCAGTTGCAAATCAAATGGAAGGGCCTTTGGAGTGCAGCAACCAAGCAAATGACAATTCATCTACTGATAAAACCAGTTCGATTTCTGAGGTGGAGCATTTGAACTGTACCATAGCTGCCATGTTGCATATGCCCAAGTGTGGTTTCCCTGGGTGATGGCTGCAGGGGCTGTGCTAGCATTAGGGCTGGTGACCTGGGAGGAGCTGCTAATTCCTGGGTCTCTTAGGCTTACCTTTATGGGTTCAAAACTGGCCTTAGACATACCTATATGGCCTTGGGCAAGTTCCTTAGGCTGGTTGCTTCAGTTTCCTCATCTGTAAAATGAACTGGAGAAGGAAATAGCAAACCACTTCAATATCTTTTCCAAGAAAACCCTAGATGGGGTCATGAATAGTCAGATGATTGAAAAGACTCATGGACAACAACTTGGGCTTACCTGCCACCATCAATGGAAGTAGTGATTTGTACTAATTATGGCAAGGATGGTAGAGTCTCTTAAGCAATTAATATTGATGAACATTAATTATAATTAAATTTTGGGAAGGGTACCAAGAGGAACTTGAGAATGAGGAAATAAGACAGATCCATTTATAGGGACTGGTAGACAAGGTTGGGGCTTAGTCACAAAGAAGGCTAGGACCAGCACACAAAGGTATAGCAGGACCCGAAGTAAGACACATTTAATGTTCAACTGCTGGGCTTTGACCTCCTGGAGTGGAACAATCTAAGCATTTGGTGGAGAGAGGGGAGATAATATGACTGAACCTAAATTTGGGAGGGTCAAGTGGACCAGATGTATGAGACAGGGAATGGAAGCATCTTGCCTAAGGTCCCACAGCAAATTGGTAGCACAGCTGAGACTGAAATCCTGAGCTCCTGCCTGGTTCTATGACCTATCCTTTTCTGCTACATCTGGATAGCCAATCACATCACTTCTTTCAAAGAAATAATGGAAATAAACATCAGAAGATAGTGACTTCCTTGTCACTGAAGCTATTAAAAGAGACAAGACACGCTACCGGGGCGGAGCCAAGATGGCGGAGTAGAAACAGCTCATCCAAGCCACTCTGCCCCCAGATTCCCCCGAAACTATGTAAAAGGGGACTCTGAACAACTTCTGGAGCCCCAGCACCCACAGAACAACACAGAGAAGCTAATCTCCCGCTGAGGACAGCCCAGCAGCCCTGCAGGAAGGACCAGTGCAGCGGTCTGGGAGCTGGCAGCGCCCAGAGCACAGAGCGCGGGGAGCCAAGCCCAGGTCCCCGTGAGCTGAGGTTTTAGCCCCAGGGCGGCAAGGCCAGCAGCCGGCTGGAGGAACCCCAGAACACCAGCAGCTGTGGTGATTCCAGAATTATCAACATAGACATGCCTAGGACAAAGTAAGAGGTTAGTGTCCTATGGACTTTGGGACCAGTATTTGGGGAATGTGTCAGCTCCCTCCCCGGGGCTAGAAGCTGCTGAGGAGACACGCCATTTTGTAGTTTTCAGAGGCAGCTCCAGCTCCTGGCCTGCGAACTGTAGGGAGATCCAGCGATCAGTCTTGGGGGGTAATTGCTCTTGCTTTAACCTCCCTGGATCTGAATTGTGATCTAGGGTGGAAGTCGTAGGTGGGTTTTCAGCTTGCCAGAAACAGAAGTTGCCCGCCACACGTTCTGGACGAAAATTCCTCTATCTGGCCTTAAAGCTATAGTGTGGCAACAAGCCCAAAAGTCAAGTAATTAAGTGGCAACATGCCAAGGCAAAGGAAACAGAAAAATGCAACCCTAGACTCTTATTTTGGGGGCATAGAGCGGGAAAAGGACTGTGAGGTCAGAAGTCCTGCTCCAAAAGCCCCAGGGGAAAACACGAGCGGGTTGCAGGCCATAGAGGACCTTAAGAAGGACTTTAAAAATCAAATAAGAGAAGTGGAGGAAAAATTGGGAAGATAAATGAGAAGGATGCAGGAAAAGTATGAAATGAGGGTCAACAGCCTGACTGATGAGAGCAACACCTTAAAAAATAGACTAACTCAAATGGCAAAGGAGGCCCAAAAGGGCAATGAGGAGAAGAATGCCTTAAAAAGTCGAATTTGCCAGATGGAAAAAGAACCTCAAAAGCTCACTGAGGGGGCGGCTAGGTGGCGCAGTGAATAGAGCGCTGGCCCTGGAATCAGAAGGACCTGAGTTCAGAGCAGGCCTCAGACACTTAATCCACACAAACAAAAACCTAGCCGTGTAACCTTGGGAAAGTTACTTAACCCCAATTGCCCTAAAGGGGCGGCTAGGTGGCGCAGTGAGTAAGAGCGCCGGCCTCGGAGTTGGGATGACCCGAGATCAGATCCGGCCTCAGAAAATGAGCACCCACACATAAATGACTAACCGTGTAACCTTGAGCAAGTTACTTAACCCCAATTGCTTTCAAAATTTAAAAAAAAAAAAAGCTCACTGAGGAGATTCATTCCCTCAGAGTTAGACTGAAGCAAATGGAAGCTAATGACTTCATGAGAAATCAAGATGCTGTTAAGCAGATCCAAACAAATGAAAGATTAGAAGGCAATGTGAAATATCTCATGGGAAAAACCACTGACCTGGAAAATAGATCCAGGAGAGACAATTTAAAAATTATTGGACTACCTGAAAGCCATGATCAAAGAAAGAACCTAGAAATCACCTTCAAGAAATTCTCAAGGAAAATTGCCCTGATGTTTTAGATCCAGAGGGCAAAATAGAGGTTGAAAGAATCCACCGATCACCTCCTGAAAAATATCCCAAAAAGAAAACTCCCAGGAATATTATAGCCAGGTTCCAGAATCCCCAGATCAAGGAGAAAATACTACAAGCAGCCAGGAAGAAACAATTTCAATATTGTGGAAACACAATCAGAATAGCCCAGGACCTGGCAGCTTCTACACTGAGGGATAGAAGGGCATGGAATATGATATTCCAGAGGGCAAAAGAGCTGGGAATGAACCCAAGTGTCACCTACCCAGCAAAACTGAGTATTTTGTTTCAGGGGAAAATATGGTCATTCAGTGGAATAGAGGACTTTCAAGCATTCTTGAGGAAAAAACCAGAATGAATAGAAAATTTGACATCCAGACACAAGAAGCAAGAGATGCCTGAGAAGGTAATCAAGGAAAAGAAATCAAAAGGAACTTATCAAAGTTGAACTATTTATATTCCTATATGGAAAAGCAATAACTGTGAGTGATGATATCTTTCTCACTATGAAAATAATGGAAGAAGGATGTGTGGTCATATGAATACATATGTGAATGTGTGTGTATATGGTTACAGTTATATATGGATAGAGGGCATAGGTTGAATTTGTTGGGAAGGGAGAATACTCAAGGGATGAAATTATGAGGTGAGAGAGGAAAGTGGCAAGAGGAGATGGGGAGAGACAGGGTAGGGTAAACTATCTCATGTAGAAGAAGCAAGGGGAAGTGGTTGCAAGGGAGGGGGAGAATAGGAAGGCAAAAGGCAAAACCACATTCTCATTGAATTTGGTTCAGGGAGAGAATGACATACATACTAAATGGGATATCTCAACCTGCAGCAGAATAGGGGGAAGGGGGATGAGAGGAGGGATGATGGATGGGAGGGCATCCTTGGGGGAGGGGAGGTTGGAAGTACCCACTATAGAAGAGGGACAGGATTATGTAGGGAATGGACCAGGTGGGGGGTGGGATGAGTGGGAGGGAATTATAAGCAGCCTTGTACAATATATCTACTATGATAATGTTTTGCATAGCTAGACATGTACAACATATACTGAATTACTTATCTCCCCAGAGGGAATGGGTGACAAGGGAGGAAGGAAATGGATCTGAAATTCGAGGTCTTAACATTAAATGTTTCAAATATATATAAATACTATTATTAATACTCTTTTGCTTATAATTGGGAGATAAGATGTGCAGGCATTGGGGCACAAAGATTCACCTTCCTCTAATGGAAAAGTCGAAGGGGGTATGGGAGAAGGTATGGGAGAGAGCAGATTGGAGGAAGCGATATCTTGTGGGACTGCTATTCTGGGAGGTTGGGTAGGGGAATAACGGGGGGAAAATGATTGTAACTCAAAATCTGGCGGAAATGAATGATGTAAAACAGAAGTTAATAAAGCATTTGTTTTAAAAAAAAAAAAAGAGACAAGACAGCTACTTGGCATGGATGTTGTCAGGGGGATTTCAGTGTCATTTAAGGGTTGAGTGACCTTAGACCTGGGTGCTCCTGGGATATGAACTTCCAGAGGCAATATAGTATAATGGAAAGAGTATTGGACCTGGAATGAAAAGATTCAGGTTCAAATCCAGGGTGGGACATTTACCAACTATATGACTGTGGACATTAAACTTCACCTTTCACTCTTATGCTTTTCCAGTCTCCTGACCCTCCAGGCTTTCTCCACCTTGCCACTGCAACCTTTTCATTTGGGAAGTCACTCTGTCCCCATGGCTTCTTCTTCTGATTGACCAGTTCCTCCAAAAAGCCCCATTTTAAGGAAACTGACCAAGTCAGCCAGGTTTACTCTTATATTCCTCTCTGGGCCCCACTCACCTTGACTTTGTCCACCAGGCCAAATGTTTTCATTCTTACCAGTCCTCCACATTTCAGTTTACTTTTTTTATTATGTTGCATTCCTCTGTTAGAATGTAAGCTCCTTGAGGGAAGAAACTGTCTTTCTTTTTGCTTATATTTATATTTTCAGTGTTTAACAGTGTCTGGTACATAGTAATTGTCTAATAAATGCTTGTTGACCCCTCTGAGGCATAAATTCTTCCTTCATAAAATGGTTATGATAATGCTTTTACTAAGTTACTTCACTGTGCTATTGTGAGTAATGTGCTATAGAAATGTAAATTATTTTAAAGTGGTATAGAAATGCAGATTATTGTTTAAAATGACACTAATGGATTGATTAGAAATCCTAAATGGGCTCATCTTTTATTCCACAGAGTACTAGGAAAGCCTACCTCAGCAACCCCCTGCCAAGCTAGATTTGTTCTAGCCAATTGATGCCTGAATAGGAATCACTAGAGGCAAAGTATTAAAACTTGAAAGGAACATTCTATTTTACAATTAGGATAGTTCAGGCAGGGGGTTGTGTATACCCCTGTTGGTGATAACAAATCGATTAGGTTTGGTTTCCAAAGGGCAGAACCCCCCATTGCCTGAGACATGGCTTGAAATAGTCATTTAAATATTTGATTTCAGGGGCCATAGTTCTGGTGTCTATTGAGCTCTGGAGGATGGCCCAGAGTGACCCAGATTGAGGAAAAGTTCTAGAAGGAATTAGTCCAGGAAAAAGTTAGTAGATCTCAGTTCTTTCTTTTTTGAAAATAATAAATAGAATCGTAGAACTTTAGGCATGACAGATGTTTCTTAGAAAGGGACACTGCACAGAAACATAAAGATCTGACACCAACAGAAATGCAAGCCCAAGTTCACTGAATACTTCTCTCCATCATAAAAAACAAAATAGCCTTTGTGAGATTAGCAGACTCAGCTTCCTCATTGTATAGATGAGGAAACTGAGTCCTGGAAAAAAAGCAATTAACCCAAGTCAAGAAACATTTTAAAGCATCTGCTATGTGTCAGGTACAACTAAATGGTAGGGAGCAAAGGAACCCCTCTCCAGAAAAAAAAAGAATTCCTATTCTCAAGGAGCTGATATTCTAATGGTATCACGTTATAAGTGAAAAAAATACTGAATTGGAATCAAGAATCTAGATTCAGGTCTGGCTCTACAACTAACTTCTTGTATGATCTTGGTCAAGCCACTACCTATCTCTGGTTACTCATTTGTAAAACATTATATAGATGTGTTGAGGTCTAGGGGTGTTGGGACCTCAAAATTCAAGGGCAAGTGATACACAGGTCCTGCCTTGAATGAATTTGACTCAAGTCTTCTTTCAGTCAGAGATAAGGTTTATTAGAACAGCAGTCTGGGTGGATGAGATTTTAAGAATCCATGCTATTTGTGATGCTTATATTGACAAAAGGCCAGGCTCTTAAGGAATATGAGCATTTGTATTGCTAATGCAAGTAGACTACATTGAATCTGAGTAATTGGTAAGATATACTTTATATAGAGAAAGACTGGGAAGGGTCTAGGAGTGGCCAAATAGTCTGGTATGACTGGGAAATAACAGAGAAGGACCTGGAAGGGCAGGGTGCCCCAGGAGAACTCCAGGGACCTGGGCAACCTGGAAAAGTACAGGGGTTTTTCCATGTTGGGGTCCAGATCCCAAAGACATGGTCTTTTCCTCTTGGGGTTCAGATGTCATCCCCATCAGATGGACCAAAATGACCTCTAGTTTGAGCATTCTATGATTGATGCTCTAACATTCTGGATTTTGAAGTACTTTCCCTTTCTAATATTCCATATATCAAGGTTTCTTCTAGTTCTGGCATTTTATATTCTAATACTTTATTTTTAATAGTACCTTCCAATTCTAACATTCTATGAGTCTATGAGTTGAGATGGAAGGCAGTGAATCATTCTCACTCTCTCCTGTGACCAATGTTATGTTGCAGGAGAAAGCCTCTCCAAATTATGGCTGTCAGCTGTGATCATGGAACATAACTCTTCTAGAAAGTGGTCCATCTACTGGGATCAAACCTACAATAAAATTTTGATGCTGGTGACACATTCCTCAAGCCAGCTGTGTTTAAAGCACTCTCAGAAGAAGACAAAGTCCCAGTGTACCACACACGGAACAGACCTTACTCTGAGGCTCTCAGATATCAAACCTCAAGAAAAAGATTTCCTAGGAGGAGGTACCAGAACTCCATGCTCTTTGTGAAGAAGGATGACATTTCCTCCAGGATGGTCCATTGAACGATTAAAGTTTAACTTTATTCATGACCTAAATGTCTCCCTCTTTTCACCATCAACTGGCTTTCCTCCTGTGGCAAGTTCTCAGCCAAATGAGGCAAAGAGATACTAATTAATCATTTCTCCACCTTGTGGCCTTAAAGATCTAATCATCAATTGGAAGATAGAAAACAAATGACTATGAAAGAATAATGGACAATGAAGACAGTATTGACCACAGTCTTGTTTGTGCGGTGCAGGTCATAGGATCCTAGATTTATATCTGGAAGGTACCTTATAGGATACCAAGGTCATACAACTGGTCAGTAATTGAGGCAGTCTAGTATCAATGAATCATCTAGTTCCCACATGATGATAAGGAACTGAAGGAGTTCTGGAAGAAATGCATTTGATAGAACTTTTTATATTCTCCTTGTGAGCAATTATGAGAAATGTGACTGATGCAAGAGAATAGTTAGGTAGATTCACAATAGGTTGGATGATCAGACCAAAAGAATGTTCATTAATGATTTTATACCAATTTAGAAAAAAGTGCTATAGGGATAGGTTTTTGGCTCTGTGTTGTTCAATATTATAATTAATGGAAACTGTGGCCCATAAGCTATGAATTTACAGACTGGGTTCCATCTTTGAGAATGTGCTAATAATTCTTTGATTCATTTTTTCTCTCCTCAGAGTTCACTCTAAGAATTTCAAAATATACTTTATGCCTAATTCTTCATAGATTTTCACAAAAGGATCTCAGCTGCTATGCAAGCACTCAAAGCAACAAGGCATATCTGGTATGGGACAGCTATTATTTCACCACACACTAAATAAAAACAATGTAAAAGACTCACAGATGTTGATATAATTCTCCTCTTTCCTGTAAACCACACCTTCACTCCAGGTATATATATATATATATATATATATATATATATATATATATATATATATATATATATATATATATATATGTATGTATGTATATATATGTATATGTATATATATATATAATCCATCAGGATTATAATACTACACTAACAGCTTGGAATCCCCTTTAAAGGGCAACAAATTTGGGGTTGCTAGAGAATCAATCTCTCAACATTCAGTATGTCCTACCTTCTATCCCAAGGACCTATACAGACTCATGATACCACCCTAAGGGCTTAGAATCCCTCCAGTAAGAGAAAAAAATTGAGATTTCAAAAGAAGGAACCTCTTTTTCCACCAGAATTACATGGTCTGGATAATTCACTATAGTAGCAGAGGGCAAAATTCAAATTTTAACTCCTATAAATAACCACTCAGTACCTTGGTCCTCCTCCAATTCCACAATCAAGTTCTCGATCTTCAGTTCATTAACTCTAGACATTTTATTGAGAAAGTCAAAGTTCAGGAACTCCCACCACCTGTCCATGTGGTTCCCATGGGGCTGGGTCGGTGCTTCCATCCTTTCTTCTTTTTTTTTTTTTTTTTAAGCAATTGGGGTTAAGTAACTTGCTCAAGGTTACACGGCTAGTCATTATTTATGTGTGGGTGCTCATTTTCTGAGGCCGGATCTGATCTCGGGTCATCCAAACTCCGAGGCCGGCGCTCTTACTCACTGCGCCACCTAGCCGCCCCTTTAGGGCAATTGGGGTTAAGTAACTTGCCCAAGGTTACACGGCTAGGTTTTTTTTGTTTGTGCGGATTAGGTGTCGGAGGCCGGCTCCGAACTCAGGTCCTTCTGACTCCAGGGCCGGCGCTCTATTCACTGCGCCACCTAGCCGCCCCGCTTCCATCCTTTCTTAAAGCCATATGAGCATGTACAATTCCACAGTGCCTCTGACATTAGCAGATCAAAGGAAGTAAGTTGAGCATAGGGGGACCAGGTAGAAGGTAAAAGCTTTACAAATGCACAGGTTTTATTTTTTCTCTAAAATCCATCCCTGCTCTTAAGTCTCTGGATTGTCTGGGTTCTGCTATTTCTCAGGTTCTCTTAGGCTGGACGTTGGCAGAAATCTCTATAGCACTTTGTATGTCCAGGTCAAAGAAGTGGCTGAAATCAACCATACCCTGAATCAATCAAAACATCCACTAGACACTGAGTTAATTGATCCTTTTTAGTGGAAAGGGGGGAAAGAGGTTTCTCCTTTTGAAACTTTAATTTTTTTTCTCTTACTGGAGAGAGTCCAAGCTTTTAGCGTGATAGCGTGAGGCTGCTGGTCTGAAGAGGTCCTTGGGATAGAATGGATTCACAAAGTATCTGTACCTGAGTTCAGCAGGTGACTCAGTTCTCCCAATGAGCTTCCACTGAACTATTCACATTCCCCCAGAAGGAGATACAACCAAAGTCCCAAACAGTGCCTCACCTCTCTATAAAGGGGAGGTAGGAAGGCAATAAGCATTTATAAAGTGCCTACTATGTGTCAGGCACTGTGTTGAGGGCTTTTTATAAATATCTCATTTGTCCTCACAGCAACCCTGAGAAATAGGTGCTATTATTATCCCCATTTTACAGATGAGGGAAGTGAGGCAAGCAAGAGTCAAGCGACTTGCCCAAAGTCACACAGCTAATATGTATCTGAGACTTGATCTGAACTCAGGTCTTCTTGACTCCATGCCTCGTACTCTATCCACTGTACTACCCAGTCACCCTGGTATTGAGGGATCTGTTCAGATAGTAATTTGAGTCTATCACAAACACAGTCCCATTTGGTGCGTGTACTGCTGTCACCTGGTTCCTTCACACAGTACATGTGTTTGGTGGGATATTAAAAATCTAGGATATGTAAGTGGATTGTAAGTGGAAGAAACAATTCTAGCTTTTGATTTAGCCCAAGCCTGCCCACATAGTAACTGATAAAAAGAGGGGCGGCAACATATTCTGAGAATGTTAGTGCTTTGCATACACAGTGTATTTGGCATTTGGGGAGTCATACAAGGGATGTGGATAAAGTGTGGCTAATAGTGGTTTAAGAAACAGACTGAAATTTGTCACTGAAGTCAAATTTACAAGGGACTTAAGAGACCCTCCCAACTCAACCTTCTCATTTTATCTTATTTTTATTTTGAAATATTTACTGATTTTTTGAAAAATACTGTTGTCACTTTCTTGTGCCCACTTCACAAGAAGCACCTTCTCTTGTAACAAAGTACAATTAAGCAAAACAATCCAGATCATACATAACAGCAAAGGCCTCCTTCCACACCTGTAGCTCATCCCCTCCCTGCTGGACTTGGGAAGAAGGAAGCGGACCTCATCATCAGATGTCTGGGCCAACATGTGGATGCTGGTTTTATTAAGGCTTTAATTCTTTTCTCCTTTACCTTATGATGGCCATCATGTCTATTGCTGTCCCACTTCTGCTTACTTTGCTCTGCATCAGTTTATACAAGTCTTCACAAGTTTCTCTGAAATTATCATACTTGTTATTTATTACCATATATTAAGATATAATAATAAGTGCATTACATTCTTATACCATGTGAGGCAGCATGGCATAAGGGATAAATAATTGGCTTCAAAACCAGGCAGACTTGTGTTCAAGTATGACCTCTGACATATACCGGCTGTCTTGTCTTGGGAAATTCACTTAGCCTCTGTTTGCCTCAGTTTATTCAACTGTAAAATAAGCACCTACCTTATTTGTAAAAAACTTAACACAGTGCTGGCATGTAGCAGGTACCATATGTATTAGGTAGTAATAGTAATAGTAGTAGTAGTAATAGTAGTAGTAACAGTAGTAGTAGTAATAGCAGCAGCAGTAGCAGTACTATAGCCATCCCTACATTTATGTACTACAATTTGTTCATCCATTCTTCAGTAATTCCTTTGCTTCTAGCTCCTTATAATAACAAAAGGTGCTGCCATAGATATTTTGGAATATATAGGATATGTCCCTTTGTCTTAGACTTTCCTTGGGATAAATGTCCAGCAGTGAATAACTGGGTAGAATGGTATGAGAAGTTTAGTGACCTTTATAACCTAGTTTCGGAGTATTTTCCAGAATAATCCCCCTTTACAGCTGGGAAAACTGAGACCCAGAGAGGGGAAGAGACTTAACCAAAGTTATACAAGTACTAGTTATCCAAGAGAGGGTCATAACCTTCAAATATAGCCTCGGGGAGTCTCCAGTCTAACCCCTATCTAAAAAGGAATCTCCTGTGCATTTCCAACAAGTGAACATCAAGTCTACTCTTGAAGACCTTGGATGATGGGGAACTCACTACCTCTCCATTTTCCCATCCCCTACATATGCTCTATGGTCCAGCCAAACTAGTTTCCTTACTGATCCTCTTACACAACTTATCATCCCTCATGCAGGGAATGCACTCCTGCCTCAGTTTCCTTCAAAGCTCTGTACTAATGTGAACTCCCACATGAGGCCTTTGCTAATCCTTCCAGCTATCAGTGCCTCCCTCTCAAAAATTACTTTCTATAATTTTGTACTTGTTTCCATGTGTCCCTGCTACCTCTTCCACTAGAATGGAAGTTCCTTATGTTCAGGAATTTTTTTTTTTTTGTCTTTGTATAATCAACAGCTAGAAAAACTAGAAGAGTGTTTGGTACACAGTAGGTGTTTAATAAATGTTTGTTGATTGACTGTTTCATGACCTTTCCACCTTCTGGTAGCAGAAAACCTCTAAGATCTCTTTCAGCTCTGACTTATTTTGTAATGGTCTTTATTCTAAGCACCTACCTAGCACTTATATCCTATTTTCCACATTCCAAGATTCTAAATCCCTTTCAGCTCTGACATTCCACACTCTAGATTCTAGCTTTCTAAGTTCTAAGGTCCCTTCCAGCTCTCAGAGTCTATATTCCAAGATTTTTCTCAAATCTGACCTTCTGTAAAGCGTAAAACAGGAGATGTGTTGATGCTGTTGCTTCTACTGCTGCTGCTGTTGTGGTGTTGGTTTTTCCCTCCAAGCTGTTCTTTTTCCCTGTACACATTTCTAATCCCAGCTTCACACATCAGGTTCCACTGTAGGAAAGAGCATAATTGCTTAGTGTAGGATTAGAAGATACAGGGAAAAGTGTACATGGGTATTATATTTGTTTTAAATAAGCTTTTCTGTTTGATTTCATCTCATTTTCTTAATGCTCAAAATAAAACCAGTACTAGGTTTTTCTGTTTGCAGAGTAATTTCTTCTCCTGACAAGGAGTAGATCAAAGACACTAAACAAATGAATAGAATAAAAGAAAAGCTATAAGTAATGGCAATTAGGAAGTGAAGATTTCAAAACAGTTGAGCTCAATGAATTTGTTTTGTTTAGCTTTCTTGGTTTTTCGTTTTGTTTTGTTTTGTTTTGTTTTTCCTGGGACCAGTTTTACAAATGCAAAAGATTTGCTGTAAGAAAAGGCTGCTTCTCTAGAGTTTTCCATGATGGATGGAAGGAAGGAAGGGAAGGAGGGAGGGAGGGAGGAAAGAAGGGAGGGAGGGAGGGAGAGAGGGAGGAATAAAAAAGGAGGGAAGGAATGAAGAAAGGGAGGGAGGGGAGGAGGGAGGGAGAGAAAAGAAAGGAGGGAAGGAAGGGAGGAAGAAAGAAAAGAGGAAAAGGAGGAAGGAAGGAAGGAAGGAAAGGGAGGGAGAAAGGAAAAAAGGAAGGGAGGGAGAAATAAAGAAAGGAGGTGCTATAAACAAAGTATTAAGATTGCAGCTTGTGGAGTGAAAGATGAGGTCCTTTACTGATGAGTCTCCAGAGAAGCGGACATGTACGTTTCGTCACAGGACCAGACACACAGGCAACCCCCCAGTAATAGAACAAAGATTATATATCCCCCCTTCTGTTACAATCATTGGTTCCCTCTAGACAGGTCATCCCCTTTCTTCAGACATTCTTCTTCTCAATGGTTCTTCTCTTAGCGCCAGAGTGGCCCCTGGTCAGACAAAGGGGCATAGCTCTTATACTGAGCCTGTCAGTTGAATCCCAACTGGTTTGGATGGGCCTGGTCTAGTCTTCCTTCCCCCTTTGTAGATTTCTTCACATGACTGGATAGGATGTTCTGCCCTTTTCCCTCAGCACCTAGGCTCTTCCATACATGCTATGCTGGATCATTTCAAAACATTCATAGTTCCTATAGAATCTGTGGAAACCAAACTATCAATATTTCTGACAGAGGGAAGGAATGAAGAGAAGGAAGGAGGGAGGGAGAAAAAAAGAAAGGAGGGAGGGAAGGAAGGAAGGAAGGAAGAAAGAAAGAAAGAAAGAAAGAAAGAAAGAAAGAAAGAAAGAAAGAAAGAAAGAAAGAAAGAAAGAAAGAAAGGAAGGAAGAAAGAAAGGAAGAAAGGAAGGAAGGAAGGAAGGGAGGGAGGGAGGGAGGAAGGGAGGAAGGAAGGAAGGAAGAAAGCATTGATTAAGCACCTATTGTGGGACACAAAAAGTCCAGCTAAGACTTCATAATCAACCTGTCCAAAACAGAACTCAAGCCTTCCCTAGAAAAAGTTCCCCATCTCTTTATCTATCTCTGCAGAGAAACATCCCATTTTCAATCCATACCTTGTTGTCCTTGATCCTCATAATGCATTATCATTCCCATTGTACAAATAAGTAACAGAGACTGGGAGAAGTGAAGTGACACGCCCAAATCAATCAGCTAGCATGTATTAAGCACCTATTGTGAACCGAGCATTATACCAGGTATTGGTGATACAAAGAAAATAATGAAATAGTGCCTGCCCTCTAGGCACTTACATTCTAACAAGAGAACCAACAGGAACAAAAGTATATTTAAAATTTGTAGAGAACTGATACAAGGTGGGGGTAGGGAACTAGCAGCTGGGGGATCAGGAAAGGAGAGGGTATTCAGACGCCAACCTCAGACTACTCTCTATCATAGTACACCCATGTTATCAGTCACTCAGGTGCCACGCCAACCAGCTATCTTTATTAATATTACTAGCAGTAACAACCATATTAATAACTTTGAAAATTCATAGTAAGACTTCTCTAACAGTGTTCTCTTCAAGGTCCTGCTGGGATAGAACTGGTGATAGACTGTATTTGCTATCTGAGAACAAAGCCAGCTAAATGTAGAAAAACTCATCCCAGACATTAGGGTTAGGCCAGACCATGGAAGGCCTTGAAAGTCAGATGGAGAACTTTTAAGTTTGATGAGATATGTGATTGGATTCCATTCAATAAACAATTGGTAATGACCATTTTTGCCACCATAGAAATTCAGTGAAGGCCATTTCCTAAGATATGGAGGGGAACTATCTACCTTAATGGAGGGAATAGCCACATAGGATAAGACCATTGTGTTGTTAATGTATTGTTAAGGGAATGAGAAGATCTTTCCCATATGTTAATAGGCCCATGTGACCTGCTTAAGTCACATGAAGGCCTAAGTCACATAAGTTTGAGTCACATAAAGGCTGTGGTGGGAGAAGCTTACTGAAAGAGTAGAACAGCAAAGGGTGGAGCAGGAAGGGTAGAACAGGAAGAAGTGGAGCTGGAGCAGAGCTAAGAGGAAGTTGGTCAGAGCCATCAGAGCTGGGAGAGAAAAGGAAGCAAACAGCTAACTGTGGGTAAGAGAAGGGCATTTTGCTTGAGGGTGTTCATTTGTGGGAATCCCCTAGCAAGGGGAAAGCTTGTGGATGGTGGTGCTTTCTGCATTGTTATTGTGTATAGATTTCTTTGCTGCTATGATGGAATTGGCCTTTTGGTGTTGGGATTCAGTTTCCTGCTGTTTGAATAAATGTTTTGAGTCTGTCTTCCATGTGGAGAGTCTGTTACATTTTGCAATTTAGCATTATGCCAGTATATTCATACCTACCATAGGAGCTATGAATATAGTGTTGGTGCTACAACCATGGGTCGTCAAATTATTGAGATCATATATTAATATTAATAGCAATAATGATAACTCACATGTCTCGAGGCTGGTATAGTTCATCTATCACTTTCCTCACAACAACCCTGTGAGGTCAACAGTTGTATTATCACCCCCATTTTACAGGTGAGGAAACTGAGGCTCAGAGATGGAAAAGAGCTTCCCAAAGATCACTGAGCTGATAAGTGTCAGAAATGAGGTTTTGACTCAGGTCTTCTTTCTTATTTCAAATCCATTTGACCTCCACTAAAGGAGGAGATTGAAGTAGATGACATCTAAAATCCATTTCAGATCTAAATCCTATATTCTTATGGTCTACTGTCATTCATTCTCATCTTGCCCTCTCTAGACTCTGTGTCTCCACTTATGCCATCTCCCATACCTGTAAAATGGGATCAGGGAGGGATGTCCCAACTCCAGTAGCAGCTCTGATTGTTCACAGATTTTCCCTTAAATTTACATAAATGCTTCCATAAATCAATGGGTGTGAGCCTGTTTGGAAAAAATATGCTAACAATTTCAGATTGCAGAGTCTATTACAGAAGGAGGGAGCTCTCCATTCCTGGAAATCTTCAAACAGAGGCTGTGTAAACATCTGTCAGGATGTTGTGGAAAGAATTCTTATATTCCAGATCTGTTTTATAGAGACCAACTGAAAAGAAAAACCACATAGGAGCAGGAAGATGTATCTATCATCTGCTAATAGAGTCATCCCCAGAATGCTTTCAGTGAACCTAAAAAGAGTTTGTACTTTAATATTTTTATTCAATTATAAAAATGAATCATTCTGCCCATTTGTATAATAGTCCATAAAGTATTAATAATAGCAGAATAATGACCTGTCCTGGGACTGTTTCTATGTGAAGCTTATCAAATAAGATTAAAAAATGGTGGCAATGATGATGAAGATGAAGATGATGAAGATGGTGATGTAGATGAGGATGGTGATACTGATGATAAAGATGAAGATGAAGATGATGAAGATGGTGATGTAGATGAGGGTGGTGATACTGATGAAGATGGTGATGCTGATGATAAAGATGAAGATGAAGATAATGAAGATGGTGATGTAGATGAGGGTGGTAATAGTGATGAAGATGGTGATGCTGATAATAAAGATGAAGATGGTGATGTAGATGAGGGTGGTGATACTGACGATGAAGATTGTGATGATGATAAAGATGAAGATGATGGCAGTGGTGGTGATGGTGGTGATGTTAATGATAACAGTGATGGTGATGATAATAATGATAGTTATGATGAGGGTGGTACTAGTGATGATGATAGTGATGATGGTGATGATGGTGATGAAGATGATGATGATGATTATATTGATGAAGGTAAAGATGATGGTGGTGGTGATGGTGATGATGTTAGCAATGATAGCAATGATGGTGATAATGATGGTGATTATGATGAGGGTGGCAATAGTGATGATGATGGTGATGAGGAGGAGGAGGATGAAAATGAAGATGATGAAGATGAGGATGATGGTGTTTGTGGTGGTAGTGACAGGAAGCATGGTATGGTAAGAGATACAAACTGTCTTCAGACTCAGGAAGCCTTGGTTCCAGCTCACTTTCTAATATATACTAGTTACATAACTATGAGCAAGTCATTCAATCTATCAGTGCCTCAGGAAACCTCTGAGACAGAAGGTTATAGAGAAGTTGTTCCTCTGCACGAGGGAAAGAAGTTTCATTAGCAAGATGGTGAAGAAAGCAGAGGATAACAATGAATATGCTGGTGCTGGTGCTGATGTAGGCAATGATAACAGCCATGAGATATCAAGGTGAATGGAGTGCAGAACTTGGATTCAACAGAGACCGGATTCAAATTCCACCTTTGCATCTTGCTACTTACTCAACTGGGCAGCTCGTTTAATTTTCTGAGTCTCAGTTTACCCGTTTGTAAGATGGGGATAAGGTCACCTACCTCCCAGGATTGTTGTGAGGATATAAATAATATGCCAAGTGCTTTGCAACCTTACAGACATGCAGATGTCAGCTCTCATTATCACTACTTCTCTTTCCCTTCCTGTGAGGCCCACACTTTGCCTCACATAACAATCCAGACTACAGAGGGAAGGGGGCCCTGAGGGGTATCTGGTCCAATATTACCCTGAATGCTAAGAACATGGCATTTTCAGAATGAACAGAATAAGGACGTCCAAGAACAACAGAGACTTAAAATTGAGAAAGGAGCAGATTTTCCTCTGAAAATAATTCAACCCACTGAGTAAAATGTCATTTGTGTGAAAAAGAGAAGGGGGAGGGGAGCATTAGCTATCTTAGTGATGCTAACAGGTACCCAAGTCATCCAGACTGCTCTCACAAGCGACAGAAAACTAATAATACTGACATATCATTAGTGGCTCTTATTACATTAAAATGTATGACACATACTGATTAGACAACATTAAAATGAAAAGAATTTGAATTATTTAAACCCAAAAACATACCCTGTGAGAAAGCTTCCAATCACAAAGAAAAAAAGACAGTGGAAGATGGGTGGGTAGAGGCCATCAGGTGTAATGAATGTGAACTCAGAAATTCTGGGTGCCCATCCCCAGGTTGTCACTTATGTGCTGTGTGGCAGGGGCCAAGTCATGACTCCTCTCTAAAACTCAATTTCTCCATCTACAAAATGAGAACGATACTAATTCCCACTTCTATAGTGCATTAAGGTTTGGCAAAAGGCTTGCCTCATAGCCACCCCATGGAGGAGGCAGTGGAATTGTGATTATTCTCAAATCCATCATTGGTGATCCAGGGACACCAATCAAATATGATTAACCCAATGCCAAGAAATCAGTCCCTATTCCACCCAGTTCCCAAGGAAGCCAAGTCCTTGTCTCTCTGGAGACTGACTGGCTTTATTTATCTGATGCTGTCTTTGACACTGACCATCTGGGTGACCTTAGGGAAGTCATATTACCCTTCATTAGCACAATGGAGATAGGACTCCTTATACTATCTGCCTCAGTAGGGAGAGTGCTTTGTTAACGTTAAATTCTATAGAAATTGACATCCTTATTATCATTATCAGATTTAGAGTCAGAAGACTTGGATTTGAATCCTAGCCCTGCCAACCTGCTCCTTGTGTGAGGAGCCATTTCACTCTTCTCAGCCTCCACCGATATAGGATGAAGAGGTTGGACTCTCTAAGGTCCTTTACAGCTATAAATCTCATGATCCTAATTATGATTCCTTTCAACTTCCCACTCCACAAAAATATTCATTTTGTCCCACTTCCTCCAAGAAGATGACTTGAAATCTTTTTCAGGGCCAACAGTGATATTTAATATTCATTGTCGACCTCCCAGAGGAAATTCTGAGTGCTAATAAATTCAGAAGACATTAATACAACAGCGTTCAACAATTCGAATGGTGTGCTTCATGCCACATGCGACAGTTCCCCATGTTTGACAGTATTCAACGCACCCAAGAAGGAAATCCAAAAAGGCATTAGCTATTGGAAGAGCCTCTCAAATACTACTTGTGGGGGGAGAATCATTTTCCAATCTCACTTTCTCACTAGTTTTCAAAGCAGCATTTTGCTATCACCTCATCTTGCAATGAGAAGAGAGAATAAGATATCAAAGTGTATTGGAACAAAACTGCATCTTGGGCAAGAAAGTTATTGTTGTCTCAAAAAGAACAATAGCTCATATTTCTATAGCACTTTAAAGTTTTCAAGTCACTTTATATACTGAATTTAAGTCCAGTTCTGGGTCTCAAGAAACAGAAAAATACATATGTCCTTCTCTGATCTAAACATGGGGTATTTTAATAGCATTTTAATAGCACCAACAGAAATTCACACCCATATTTGAATATTTCAGTATACCTGTGAGGAAGGGAGTGCAAGAATTACCAATTCCATTTTGCAAATGGAGGGAAACTGAGGCTCTGAGTGATTCACTGTTGATGAAGCTCCAGGAAAACATTCTACTGCAAAGGCATCAGCCCCAGCCCAGAGGATGCAAGGGCAGAATGTACTTTTGCCTCACCACCACAGTGGGGTAGTGGGTCCCCAGTCTTGCCCGGGTTCTGGGAAATGAAATCAAGTAAATAATTGGGATTCAGAAAAGTCAATTGATCAAGCCAGGAAATCTACTCTATCTAGTTTTATAACCTCATTGGGAGAGGTCTGAAGTGTGTAGGGTCTATAGGGATTTATACTGAGATAGATAAAGGTAATTAGAGCCTTTTTTCAAATGTACTAGTCAAAAGCAAATAGAGCCCCAGGTACCCCTGAATACACCAATCAAGGTTAGATAGAGATAAACACAGGGGTTGGTAGAATCCCATTGGTGTCAAGGTCTGGAATTATGAGCTCACTTGTGATTCTAGCTGTTTCTATCTGCCTATCCCCAATGCTCCACAGCCTGCAGAAACACAATATTTCATTTGCTCATCCCAATAGAACTGTGAGTCATGGAAGGCAAGAATGATCATCTCCATTTTACAGATGGAGAGAAACTGAGTCTCAGAGAGATTCACAATTGGCAAAGCCCCAGGCACACATTCTACTGCAAGGACATCCACTCTGGTCCAAAGGGTAACTCTAACAATAATGCTGTTAGGGCCTGGGGAACCCTTCAAGAATCCTCTCAATGCCCTGAGAACATATCTCAGAAGAAGTTGCTGTGGCCACTGAACCTGGAGGCCTCTCTATCTCTAAAGAGTGTGGTAGGCCAAAGTCTGGGAAATGGACTTTGAATGCTAGCTCTTCCACTAAAGCATTATGTAACATTGGGCAAGTCATATCCATTTTCATTCCATATAGTACAATAAGGAGATTGGACTAGGTAATAATACCGACATTCTACGTTCTAACAGATTTAAGCAGATTTTTGGTACCACTGAAGAAACCAATCCAGGTCTGATATAAAGCAAACACAATGGGAAATGGAATCCCATTGGTGCCAGGTTATTTATTACAGACCGGTGTAGACTTCACCCAACACACTGAGGGCATGTTCAAAATGTCACCTCCCCTCCCTCTTCCCTCTGGGAAAGGGGACTCAGCTGAACCAGCTTCAAGTGTCTTCCTCCTCCAGTCCATTCTCTAAACAGCTGCTTCAAGGGATTTTCCTAAAGTGGAAGAACAACTGCATCACTGCCCCACTCAACAAATTCCACTAATTCCCTGGTGCTCTGAGATCAAATATAAACTCCTCTCTTTGGCTTTTAAAGGTTTAAAATCTTCCCAGCCTTGTCTGAGCCTACCTTCTTTACAGCCTTATACATTTCTAACAGCAGGCAGCCAGGCTGAGGCCACAGAGTATGACAACCTTCCCCAAGCTCAGTCTTTTGGCTGACCTTGCCTTTGTCCTTGGGTCATTACTCTGCAGTTGCCAGTGTAGGCTCCTTAGGGCTCCCATGCTACCCCACCTCAGATTCCTGAGCAACGGTTCTACTTTTAGCTCTTCTCTAAAGGGGATGGGAAGGGAGTGGTTAAGAATATAACACTCAGAGATCAAATGTGAATCAGGTATGGAAAAGGCAGTTTTATTCCTATACAGAAAGGGGACTTCTAAGCAATAATCACAGAATATTACTATCAGTTTAGAGGCCAACACAAAAGCCTCATTAGGACCTTTATAAAGGGGCTCCTTATTTAATTATTTTGCATTTGACCTACACTGAGAACAGCCTGATTAGTGCTTAGTGGGCTTTTTCCTTCCCAGTGGGTTTCTCTTTCTGTGGGTGACTTTGTTTCTCTCTGCTGGCTTGTCATTATCCCTGTTGCTTCCATGAGATACCCCACTGCCCAGGGGTCCAGGAGTGGGAAAGAAACTGGCTGCCTTCTGAAATCTCATAAATCCCTGTACTGAAGGAAAGAAGACAAGAACAGGAGATTTCAGCATCTCAAGCCCAGGTTTGCTTGGGAGGCTATATATTCACAGGGCAGCCAGGGAATGGAAGCACATCCCCTACCAAGCTCTCCATCCTCACTTCTCAAGGCCTACAGGGAGAAGGGAAGGGGAGCTCCCAGGCTCCCAGGCTCCTGGGCCTGGGGAGCAGGGCTTACCTTTTTATTACATCACTACTTAAGCAGCCAATTAAACAAGTCCTCATGGCCAACAGGCAGGATTCTCCTCCCCAAGGAAGGGGTACAACACATTATTCCTCTTTCCACTGGGGAGTGGGAGGATGGAGAATACACATGCTTTTGTACTGACTGTCCCCCATGCTTGGCATACACTCCCTTTTCATTTCTGCCTTTTAGAATCTTCTGCTTTTTTCAAAATTTAATTCAAGCACCACGCATACAAAGTTTTTCCACAACTTCCAAGCTACTAGTAATCTCCACTTTCTCCCTCAAAATTTTTTTTTAATTTTGTATATATTTGGGGGAGATGGGGCTGTTAATTTTTTCATTTGTATTTTCAATTCCAAATTCTCTCCCTCTCTCCACCCATTGAGAAAGCAAGTGATATGATACCCATTAGACATATGAAGTCATATGAAACTTATTTTGTATATATTTTGAATAGTAGCTGTGTAGCACAGTGCCTAAGAAAGTTACCTTCAAAGCTAAGAAGACCTGAAGTCAAGTATTACCCCTGACTCTTCCTGGTTCTGTGACCCTGGGCAAGTCACTTCACATCTTGGCACTTTAGGAAGCTAAGACTCTACCTGGAATTCCTCATGCTAGTGAATTCACGGCAGCCTTCCTCTTGGACTTTTAATGAGAGAGGATCATGTTTTTCTCCCCTCCCTGTCCTGGCAGCTGTTGTGTGAGGACACATATCTTTAGATGAGCCAGAGACTGATCTCAAGTCCTTAACTGACTCATGTGCTTTGTATATGTTTTTCTGAGCAAGGACAACCAGACAGTGATCCTGAAATGAGTGTCTCCAGTCTTGGTGGCTGCCTCATAGGCTTGAGAGGCCTGCATGCTAAGAGGAGGAGGTACCTCCCACAATTATATTCTTGTCAGGGGGGAAGATAACCACTTTTGGGAGGATACCCATGCATGACAAGCTGGCCAGAAAATAAGAACCTTAAATGAATTGTTAAAGCAATGCAGTTTTGAGGTGAAAATTGAAGCAATCCCACAAATCTCCTGGAAGTATTTACCTCCCAGTACAGCATTCTAGTGGTAAAAGGCTACCTATTTATGTTTTAAGTATTTGCCAATGTATTCTTGTGAGTCTCTTGTGTTTTAACCATTTATATGTGGCAGAAGAAATAAATAGCTGTCCTATATCTGATTTACTTTGTAGATTTAGCATTTTTTCCCAAAAAGACATTCATGTCTTTTGAGGGAACCCTAGACATGAGCCATCCTAAGCTTTGTTTAGAGATTTAGTTATACTCTGAGGTGGGGACATAAAAACAACAACAGTGACAATGGCCACAACAAAAATAGCATTTGAGCCAGAAAATTCAAGAAAAGCCTGATTCCCCCCAACCTTTGCTTCCCATCAAGAGTGAATATGAGTCTGTGGGTTCATACTTGGGGCCTCAATGTGAAGAGAGTATTGCCCCCAACCAAACCTAGAATTGTAGGCTTTAAATGACAAGGATCCCTGGTTTTGTAAAAGAACTCTTGTCCTCAAGATTTGGTAGTCACCTGAGAGACACTTAATATTAGCCAAGTTCCTCTGTAGATTCTTAGGGAATCCTGTTTGTCACTTACCCACTAGCAAAACTGAGGCCCATAGAGGCCCATATTATTCTTAAGCTAGTGACACCACATTCTTTCCTGAGAGTAG
This sequence comes from Gymnobelideus leadbeateri, assembly GCA_011680675.1. NCBI lineage: Eukaryota > Metazoa > Chordata > Mammalia > Diprotodontia > Petauridae > Gymnobelideus > Gymnobelideus leadbeateri. Next base: position 181,489 of record WOXC01002574.1, read on the forward strand.
TTTGGGATGGTGGGAGAGAGACAGGAACAAGGCACAGATCAGGTAGGGGCGACAGATGGATCTAGCCAGAGAAAGAAGAGCAAAGGGGCATAGGAAGGAGAAACTGGAGATGGAGAAGGCAAAGTTAGCCAACTTCGCCATTTTGCTAAAGATTTTTTTCCATAGGTTGACCCTATAGACAATATCACCATCACCAATATCCCAACCTGCCTTAACATGTACGTGTTTCACCTCTATAGACACCCCTGCTAGAGGTTTAAGAAATTTGTCCTTGGATTTCCTGGAACTAACAAGGGAACATACACTGCTCCTTGGACTGGGGCCACATCTCTACTATTCTCTATATTTGAACCACCAGCCAAATATCTGGTCAGAGGAAACACCCCAAGAGCAACCTTAAAGGCAGGCTTGGGGAGGACTGGACCACAGGGCCACTTATATAAAATAATATTCCAACCATAGGGCATCATTACACAGCTCAGGGTCCTTTCAATAGCACTGGTTTGAGAGACTAGTGACAGGGGTCCCAGTATTGGCTGTGGCACTGACAGTGTGACAAATTGAGCAAACCACCCCCCTCAAATTCCTCATCAGCAAAAATATAAAGGATTTGGTTTAGATATTTTATGGGCCATCTGGTAAAGCCTATGGGCCTCCTTCCCAAAAGAATAGTTTTTAAATGTGCAAAATAAAATATACCAGATTACAAAAGAAACCAATTAGATTGAAATAGTTATCAAATAAATCTTAAAAGAAGGGAAGGGAAGGGAAGGGAAGGGAAGGGAAGGGAAGGGAAGGGAAGGGAAGGGAAGGGAAGGGAAGGGAAGGGAAGGGAAGGGAAGGGAAGGGGGAAGAAACAATGAAAGACTTCACAGACCCCAAGTTAAAAGCCCCTGATATACATGATTTTTTTTTTTTGAGGGCAATTGGGGTTAAGTGATTTGCCCAAAGTCATACGGCTAGTTTTTGTGTTAAGTGTTTGAGGTCGAATTTGAACTCAGCTCCTCCTGACTCAAGGGCCAGTGCTCTATTCACTGCGCCACCTACCCACCCCAATATACATAATCTTGAAGGTCCCTTAAAGCACCAACATTGTCTGTTCTCGTATTCTTTTTTTTTCTAAAGTCCTTCCAGCTCCAACATTCTAAGTTCTGCGTTCTATAAATGTTCTAAGGTCCCATCAAATTCTAATATTGCCCTCCTCTAACAAAGTGACTTTCGAACATTATATGACTCTAGAACTGGAGTGGAGTAAGGATTCACCATCCATCTCGGGAGAGAGCAACCACTTGGCACCAGACTGTAAGGGCAAAAATAAAAATAGAAATTCCCAGACACAGTGGGCTCTATTAACACTTAGAAAGGCAGGGATCAAGATTAGAGACCACTGACTTCAATCCCATCATTTTACAAACTAGGAAACTGATCTTAAGAGAGGTTATGTGACTTTCCAGGGACACACATCCGGTATGAAGCAGGATTTGAAATCGGACCTTCCCCATCTTATCTACACTTCATAACTCTCCCAGTAGCCTCACATGACAAGATTTTTTAATAAATGTTGGTTCTGTCGCTGTTGTTAAACCAAATGCATTAAGGGTGAGCCCTTCAATTCCGAAAGGACCAACTGGGTCTCCCAAATCCATCCTTCTGATGGATTTTACTTGGAAATATTGTATTTCAATAAAAGTCAAATCAGGCCTCTCTGAAGACAGATGACCACCGCCAGAAAGCTTGTATAGTTTTTCAATTTCAGGTGGAGCTTTCTCCTGACAAATCCTACTCTGACGGCCCTCATTGCTTATAGAATATGCAGCATTAGCCATAAGTCTTTAAAGCCTGGATATATTCCAGACCATTAGTTTTTACAGTTGAGTTTATGTCATCTTACAACAAGATGTCCTCAGCCGCCCTAAGCTACAGATCCGCTCACCTCCCCCAGATCAGTCCACAAAGAGAGCTCAGAATCTGTGCCAGTCTGATGCAGGCATTAGATGATATCACGGTAGGTGAAATGTTCTGTGAAGCCAGTCAGCTCTGACCTTAGCTTTCCATGGGTCAGTGAAGGGAACAGAAGGCAACCCTCATCACAATTTCCTTAAGTCTTCTTTAAGGACCCATGATTTCATCAGTGAAGGTACTCCCTCCACCGGAGTAGTTTGTCACCCATTTAGGACCTCAGAAATGGTCTTTGAGAGATGCAGTGACCAACTCTGCAGCTGATCTAGTGATCTACCCCTCCTAACTTGGCTAGATGGGTCTCCCAACCAAATTTACATTAGAGTCTGTCAGCAGCATTCAAACTCTCCAGTCTGATGGAACTTAAAGGAACTTGAACCCTGTTGGCAGAGCCTTTGAGAACCCAGAGTTGCCTCTATACTACTATCAGGCTTTGGAAAAGACAGTTCTTATTTCAATTTAATACTTTAGTATACTCTATTATATGAAAAGTTTTGTACTGGGCATTGGGCATAAACAGATGAATTCAAAACAGAAGTTTACAGTCTAACAAAAAAGAGGATATTTAAGTATGGTGGTACTTGGTAGAACACATTAGGGACACAGTATGGACACAAAGGGGGAGGCCAGTGGCCTCATAGAAAGAGTGTTACACCTCCTGACTGGAAGCTGATGGACTCAAGGTTCAGAATGAGTATACATCTGGACATGCCAAATGTGTGGATTTGTTATTCTTGACTATGATTATTTGTTACAAAGATTGTGTTTCTCCCTTTCTAATGTGGGGGAAGGGAGGAATACTTGGAGGGAAGAGGAAACTCCATATAGTGTTGCCAAAAAAGAAAAAAAAAACAGAAATAAAAGATGTCCATTGAAGTATCTTTAAAAATGCACAGAAGGGAACAGAAGGAAGCTCAGGAACACAGCAAGCAGAAGAGCTTTGAAAATAACTTTTCTGAATTGATTACATTATATATAATAGCATTAATATTATAATTTAATATGATATATTAAAAGCAAGCTATACATAATGGAGATGCACGTTTTCACCGTTTCCTTCTTTCTATTCTGCTTTACATATGGAAATGCTCTCTTTTTAAAATGATCATTCAACTCAAAATGAAAACTTTAAATAAACGTATTCTTTTCCACAAGTGCCGTCCCGGGAAGCACAACTTTGGAATTGAGACCCAGTTCTGTAACTCATTAACTGTGTGACCTGGGGCAAGGAGCTTCACATTTCTGGGTCCTTTCAGCTTCCTCTTCTTTCCAATAAGGCAGGTAACAGAGATGACTTTAAGGCCCCTCCTGGTCCTAATATGATCTTGTGCTCTAAGAAAAAATGGGAGAGAAATCACTTTGGATGAGGTTACGGGTATATGAGGACAGGAGGGAAGAGGTGTCAGAGAAGATGTTGTCACTGAAGGAAGAGGAAAAGTGGAGATGCCTGTTAGGCATGTCCTCAACAAATTTAAAATCTGCCAAGATGGGGTGGCTAGGTGGCACAGTGAATAGAGCCCTGGCCCTGGAGTCACAGGGACCTGAGTTCAATTCTGGCCTCAGACATTTAACACTTACTAGCTGTGTGACCTTGGGCAAGTCACTTAACCCCAATTGCCCTGCCTTCCCCCACAGAAAAACCAAAAACCTACCAAGGAAATGTAGATAAATATGGTACATGGCAAGACATGTTAGGGACAAAGGAGAGACAGAAAAGGGGAGGCAGATTCACAAAAATAAGAATGAAAAAAAAAGAAAAGTCTTAAGTTAATTAATTTAATTATTTATTAATTTATAGGATAAAACAAGCATTTCCCCAACATAGTATAATAAAAAAGATGATTGCACATAAAACTGCAAATCATTATGTATACCTTGCTATTCCTTTTAAATATATAATAAAGTTATCATATAATTTTTTATTCATTCTTTTTTTTCTTCCCTCCCCCACCCTAGAGATGGCTACCATTAGACATAAACAGGTATATATATATACACATGTATATTTGTACATATAATATGTACACATGTATGTATACATGCATATATATACATATACATACATGTAAATTATTCTATACATACTTCTAATTATCAGTTCTTTCTCTGGATGCAGATAGCATCTTTGTACACTCTTTATAGTTAATTTGGGTATTGAAAATAAGCATTTATTAAGTGCTTACTACATGCCAGGCATTGTGCTAAATACAGTTATCATTTCATTTAATCTTCATAACAGTCTTGGGAGGTACAGAGGCAGGAAGTGGTGAAATGATTTGCCCAGAGTCACACAACTGATGTCTAAGGCTGGATTTGAACTCAGGTCTTCCTGACTCCAGGTCTAGAGTTCTTTCCACTGTGCCACCCAGCTGCCTTACTCTGTGAATCAGAAAGTCAGTTACTAAGTATATAAGTATCTATAGTGTGCCAGCACAGAGAGAATGGAGAGGAGGTCTTCATGATGCCCTGGCTCCCTCTTTTGACTGCCTAAATAAGCCTAGAAACACCCAAGATTCAGTCTGCAGAGTCCAGGGGAACACAGCCCACAACAGATAGATGACATGAACCCACACTCTGTATTAAAGTCACAGGGTTGCCTGTAACAAGATCTCTTTCCCCACTGGTCACAACTACTCAGCATATTACCCTGACTAGCAGGGAGCCATAAGTAATATCATCCCAAGTAAAGACCATGAGTAGAGAGGTCACAGGTACCATATTTCCAATCACAAACTCCTTGCTATCAGTCATTCAGCTAAGTTTATAATGTGCCTACTACATGCCAGACACTGCACTAAACACTGGGGATACAAAGAAAGGCAAAAGACAGTCTCTCCCCTCAAGGAGCTCACAATCTAATGGGGAAAGAAGCTGGAAAGTAGGGATTAGGGGAGAGGAAAGGCTACCCTATAGGAGGACAGAGCATAGTTAAATTCAGAGAAATGCATGAGAGTGAATGATGATGAGATTGATGAGGCAAATAGATTACTGGGTCTAGAATGAAGAAGACTCTCTTCTTCATGAGTTCAAATCTAACTTCAGACACTAGCTGTGTGACCCTGGGTGAGTCACTTAAGCTTGTTTGCCTCGGTTTCCTTATTTGTAAAATGTGCTGGAGAAGAAAACAGAAAACTACTCCAGTATCTTTGCCAAGAAAATCCCAAATGGGGTCACCAAGAGTTGCACACAACTAAAACAACAAGAGGAGGAGGAGGAGGAAGAGGAGGAGGAGGAGGAGAAGGTCAACAACACCAACAATGAGAGCTAGATGGTTGCCCTGGGGCCCTCCCTAAAGAAGGAGCTGGAGAATGCAGAAGAAGCCCCCTGTTGTCCACACTCCACCCTCTAGAATCAGAAGGAAGGAAGGGTCCTGGGGTCAGAGGGCACTGAGGAGGTAGGAGCTGCAAGGTTGTTGTGATCTTTCTGGATAATGAGTTTCTGGAGAACATGATGAAGCCCAGGGGAACAGTTGGGTCAGAAATATTCTTTCAGGCCCAAATAGAGCAAGGTAGGAGATGCACAGTCATTTCACATCCTTGGACTGGCTCCTGAGGCTTTAAGAATCACAGGAGACTCTCTGGTCGAAAAGGATTGTATTGGTTTCAGTCTCCTTGTCATCATCTGTCCCTTCTGACCCTACCTTATCTGATGTCGTAGGATTATAAATCTATATACACAGATCCTTACATATGCTGTGTCCTCCTATTAGAATGTAAATTCCTTGAGGAAAGAGACTGTCTCATTTTGTATTTGCATCCTAGCACTTAGCATAATGTCAGGCTCATAGTAAGGGGGCAACAAGGTGGCACAGGAGATAGAGTGCCAAGGCTGGAGTAAGGAACACTGGAATTCAAATCTGGCCTCAGACACTCCCTAACTGTGTGATCCTGGGCAAGTCATTTAACCCTGTTTGCCTCAATTTCTTCATCTGTCAAATGTTCTGGAGAAGGACATGGCAAACCACTCCAGGATCTTTACCAAGAAAACTCCAAATGGGGCCATGAAGAGTCAGATGTGACTGAAAACAACTGAATAACAGGCACAAGGTAAATACTTAATAAATGCTTTTTCACTAATTCACTTGTCTTGAACCAGAAGGGACCTCAAAGGCCATCTATATATATCTGGTGCAAGCCATGAACCTCTCTGGGTCTAAGTGTCGTCATCTGTAAAGTGAGGGGGCTGGATTAGGTGACCCCCAGCTGATTTACAGATGAGCAAACTGAGGCCCAAGTGACTTCCCCAAGGTGACATAGATCAGAGTTGGGATCCCACTTGTCCCAGTGGGACCTTGGTCTCCACTACCATGGTTCTGGCATTTTCACCTATTTTCAGACCCCTGGCCTTGCCTTACACTGTAATCTCATTGCTCCAGACTGCTCAGCTGACT